>JAGKQL010000026.1:8370609-8402594 GCA_018398635.1 Cyprinodon brontotheroides
CTAAAGACCAAAATAAATAAAGAACCTGGTACTTACTAATCCAGAATGATCCCTCACTGCCAGTTAAAATGACTGAAAGGTTTAATATATTATAAAATATTAAAGCCTTCTTCAGCACAAGCACTTCCAGGAAAGAATTAAAGAAAGTCAGGTTAAAGACACAGATTAAAAAAAGGATGTTCAGAATGAACATCTGGAGAGAAAATAAATCTGATTTCTCCCCTGCCCTCTCAGCACATACCAAATCTATATATAATAAATAATTACACAGAGAAATGGAAAATAGGAAGGAATCTGACAAAACTTTAGTGATGTTTAAAATTTTTTTTTTCTTTTACAGGTTTTGGGGAACTGGATGGCCAAAGAGTGGCAATTACCATAAAGCAGCATGTTGCAATGATGAAGGGAAATGGACACATGCATATGGCAGTGGCTCTAAGAACTGGATATGTGAGAAAAAACAATAACAATAAAAAACATGAAAAAGTTTTTAAAAGTTACTTTTCAAAATATTTCTTTAGCAGTACTACTCACTGCTTACAGTTTGCCTCTAAGCTTATCCAAAGGGACAGTAGAAGCACATGGTTACTGATGAAGCTTTGATGGAGGATGTTGTAGATTATTGTCAAACTTATTTTATATTCAGTAGCTCTCAGTTCTAAACTATATTTATTTTAGGTTAAACTTTATGAGCATCTGTTCCCATTGGTATGTTTATTTTCTCTTAATTTGAAATAAAAAACTAAAATTTCAAGTTAAAAATTATTAAAAAAAAATTATGCTCTGCTAAACGCTTTACTCCACTGGTCATGTCTTTTTTTTTTTAACCATTTTTAAGTTTTTAAATGCAGTTAAAAAATACAGTTTGTGGCTACGAGTGCAGAAATAACTTCTATAACTTGACTGATTCTGAAAACAGTCAGACATCAGGAGTCTTGCTAAAGCCGGGCATAAACTGTACGGGTTTTTGCCCATTTTGGGAGGATTCTCCAATTGTGCAAGAATTGTTTGGATTGGGCTGCTTCATTGTGCATCCTACGTCGGGTAGTATACAGGACGAGGGGCGATTGGCCACATAAAGGAAACATAGAAGCAGGAGAAAGATAACAAAATCATGTTGCATACCCACCTCTAATGGGTCTCATTTAATGCAAACCTTAATCTTCTAAAAAATTACATCCAATATGGTGAATTTTTTTTCCCGTTCTATTTTCTGTTTATTCTTCTACGTTAAATAAACATGGTGGAAAATAAATAAATAAAGATATTGTTAGGAAATATTTTTCGAGCCCTCAATTTAACAACAAATTGGTTTGATTCAGCATAAAAAAAATGTTTATAAAGTTTTTCTATTTATTGAAGTATATAATCAAGTATATAAACAAAGTATGTAAACAAATTACTTGAAAAAAATTTAATAAATGGTATGATGGGTTTGTTCTCTTATTACTGACAGCCTAGGAATGAGCACTGATTTTCTAAACAAACTTAATTAGAAACAAAAATAAAGTTAATCTTTCTTAATCAAATGGGAACTTAAAAGTGTTTCCTTGTAGAATGTAATTCAGCAGCCAGTGTGTAACTTCCTACTAACAGACATGTTAATTTGTGGTGTACTTGTTGCAGCGTTTTTAATGAATGGTTTGTAAATTCCCCCTTCAACTAAACACTGCTGCTCATAAGAAAAAACAATCAACAATAATCTATTTTACATTTTATGTTATTGAGTGTATTGGAATTACTTCAGTAATGCAACATTATTATTGGATTTTATACATTAAGTGTTTGTTGTGTCTAATGGCTAAACTGCCTAAAGCTGTTTAGTTATAATTTTAGCCCTTTTATTTACCTGGTTCAAACAGCAGGGGGCAGCACATGTGGCTTATGACACTGGTAGGGTTTTAAAAGCAGGTGTGCACCTTTTTTTGAATCAAAGCTGGAGAGAAAATTAGACATGCACCAATGATTAAGAACCTCAGTTCTGGTAAAGTAATTTTTTTAAACAACTTTGGAACTTTGGAATAGTTCTTTAAATTTAAGTTGGATTAATGGTCAGAGGTGCTTCCCAGCTTTTCCAGTGTTTTATTGTCATTACATTGTTACAAGTAGAGAGCAGCGAAGTTCACTCTCTGCATTTAACCCATCCCCTTGGGGAGCAGTGGGCTGCCATTGTGTGGCACTCAGGGAGCAGTGTGGGATTAAGGATTTTGCTCAGGGACCCAGAGTGCGGGCTGTGGGAGTGGAGCTTGAACTTAGAATGTGTAGATTCCAAGCGCAATGCCCTAACCACAAGACCGCCACTCCCCCCTTAAGTAGTTGCATTGGCCTGTAGTGCACCAATAGGCTGGATGTATTTAATAGGCCTGTCGAAGTCTGAGTCAATTTGATGCTGCTTCAAGTTGTTTGTTTGGTTCATTCTAATATTGATTTTGTTTTAACATATGGATCAAATGGTTTAAAGCATTATCTTGCTGTATAAAAAGTTAATGGGAGATTTAGCCGGCGCATAGCTAAGGTTTTACTTTCAATGATTGCAATTAATTCAATCAAAAATGAATTTTGCTTTCTTTGTTTGCAAGGCTTTCAACCTGTTGCTACTGATAAATCTGCTGCTGCAAACCTCATCTGTGAATTAAAGTAATAAATAATGATGAGAGGAGTTGAGCCCCGTCTACTTCCTTCTCGATCCCCTCAAGTCGGATCAACATTTGTTTAAAAAGACTTGACAGTGTTTGTTAGTTTACTTATTGACTTTGTTCGCATGCATCAAATAAAAATCATTTCCTTAAATGCTTCTTCATCCTCCAAGCTTTTTGCTGTAGGCCTAAACAAGGCTGGTGCTAAACCACAGAGAAATGCCCCATTTACAATTTTTCTGTTAGGGTCAAGATGTTTTATAGGTAAAGTGAGTTACGTTCAGCATCTCTTCTGCTTTTTGATACTTCCCGGATGGACTCAGAAATAAAATCCCCTCCAGATATGTTCCACAGAGGGAGATCCAGCATAACAAGGCAAGAAGAAACAACCAAATGTAATTTGAAACTAATGGCTGACCAGAAAAACAGAACCAAGCAGACTTTAGTGTTTGTAGCTTAAAATGTTTCCTCCTCCATCTTTAGTGGTTTCTCTGCTCAGAGCTAGTGACGCTAAAGTTCCAGGAAGTAAAGAGCAGTTTTACACGTCTAAATTAGCTCCTCCACACATCAGGGTGTTAGTTCAGCTGTTGGTCTTGCTCACTGACAGATTTATGATCACATGCAAGAAGGTGTGAACTGGTTTGAAATGAATTAGGTATCAGGTTTATTAGGTTTCTGAAAGTATTCTCTGTCCACAATATGGACACTTTTGGTCCTAAAAAGATTGTCCCTCATCCTTAAAGGACAGTCATAACCTTTCATACCCCTTTTCAGACAGGAGCACTAAATTTTATTTAACATTATTATATATTTAGTTGATTATAAATACTGTTTAATTTTATTGGATAATTTGGGATAGAGTTATTGATTCATTCAATATTCATGCCATTCATGTGGTACTTTCTATCAGGTTGTTTAACAAAAGGATTATTTGTCATTGATGCTTTAGTCACTTTGGAAATCAATAACATGAATAACAGCTATAGGCAACAACAAGTCAAAATTTTAGGTTAGACAAATTATATACCTAATCACCTCCTAAATTATACAGTAATTTTTCCCTCCATTTCTTACAAAATAATATATTTTATCCTTTAGATTTGGAACCCGACTAAACAGGAAATAAAACAGCATGATTGGCTCTAAGGAGAGCGGAGACAGAGGACACTCTGAGTTGACAGATGAAAACCTGCTACCGACCAGGTCAGCTCTGGGGAGAATGTTGCTATGGTAACTGAAACAAAGGTTGAGGAAACTGTCTTTGTAAAACAAAAAAGTTTCCCTGAGTTCAGGTTTAGAAAACTTCAGTTTTCAGTAAACCTGCTAAATAAAGTGGACACTACATCTTTCAATGCTCGGTAATGTGATATATATTTGCGTAAAAAAAAAATAAAAAATTAAAAGGGAGGTAAGCTGATCAGTTAACTGTGTTTGTTTCTTTAAGGGCTGGAACTTCCTCAAATGTTTCTTCTGAAACCAGAAGAGAGGATGACAGAATGATTCAACCCTGAAAGGTGTTATAAACTAGGAACAGAATCAAGTCCTTTGCTGTATCAAAATGTCTTCAGATATTTACTATAAAGTAGATTTAAGCCGGAAGGTGAAATATACCAAAGAGAAGCAAGACGACGGAACAAATGGGAAGAAAAGTTAGCAGACATCTATGGGTCTGTAGATTGATATTGCTGAAGGCGACATATATTATCATCCACAGGAAGAAGGTAAATAACTTATACCGTAGGTGATAGTGTAAAAGTTTGTTTCAGGGTTTTTTTGAATAGTATCAGTATTGATAGTTATTCATAAGCATTAAAATTGGTTATGAAACCACTAATTTCACCAAAGGAAAATGATCTTCTGAGGAATTAAAGTTGTATTTTTAACACTGCACTCTGAACATAACAAAAAATGTATCTGTTATTTTTTATTTACATATATTTCAGTTGCATATTTACTCACCCTGTTGGATTCATAAGCCAAATGGGGACCAAATGTTGGTCCTAATGTTGTGAACCCTGGTTTTAAAAGTCAGGAGTCACTTTAGAGGGTAGATTAACTTGGTTAGGAATATACTACACAGTTAGAGTAAATTTCAAGGATAGGCAATGCAAACACAGTAACTAAAATGGATATAAGTCAATGTAGTAATAATATTGATAGAAATACAAACTTGTGTATGTGTGTAGGTTCTTGTACTGTATTTCCTACATTGTGGGGCCTATTTCTGGGAAAATAGCACATTGTGGGGACTGACTGCTCCATGTAGGGCCTAATTCCTAGAACCAATATGGAAAATTGCTGTTTTAGGGTCATGTTTAGGATTAAGGTGATTATTTTGTTTTGGTTGGGGTAGGTATGAACACATAATGGTTAGGATCAGGGTAAGGGTCACGGTTAGACTGGAGAAATTAATGGAAGTCAATGAAAAGGCCAAGCAAAACTAGAAAGACACGTTTGTGTGTGTGTGCATCAGCACGAGGATACATTTTCCGATTCCAACATCAAATTGGGGACCAGTTTCTGTAGAGTGAGGTTTTTTTTTCCTGGTCCTGACGATACTTTGGCCAATTATTATGTTTAGGACTAAGGTGTTAACTGAGTTTAGTTGAAGGTTAAGTTTGCACTGGTAATGGTTAGGTTTATGGTTATTGTCAAGACATAGAATATAAACTGTATTCTGTATTTCCATCTTAACTCTAACTTTAGATAAACTTTGGGTAAAGCTATAATTTAACATGGACGGTATACTAATAATAGTTTCTGGGTTCTTAGGTTATTCAGTAGCTTCCTGTTTAATATTGAGATTTTCCAGTATTCATGTTTTTTGTTAATCACATACATTGTCTTCTACAATTATTGATAACCTAAGAAATAACTATCTAGAAAAAAATATTTATAACATAAACAAACATTTGTCTTGATGCAATCTCAACATAAAAGATAATTTAAAAGAGTTTCCTTTTAAGGCTATAGAGTAGGCATGCCCAAAGTCGGTCCTTGAGGGCCCCTGTTCTGCAGGTTTTAAAAGGCTTTCCTGCTTCAGCACAGCTGATTTCACTGATTGCTGATTAACAGGCATTTGCTGAACAGCAACCATTAGAATCAGCTGTGCTACAGCAGAGAAAAATTTCGTTATGCGGCCAACAAATTCCTCCTTTTTACCCGTTTTGAAGGACGGGTCCGGTGTATCCTTCGTAGCATTGGATATCCCATGATTCATTGAGAGTCCAAGCAAGCCGGCTTCTCTGTGCTCAGAGGGTAAAGGTGAACAGTGGTGAATATTGTAAGTGCAGTCTAACATTATACAAGTATGTGAATAGTTTCGTCTGAAATTAATGAAAATAGTTGCTTTAAATAGTTATTGATATCTCTGCAGTGTTGGGAATATAAATATAATATTCATGACGACAGTACTGCTGCTGAAGCTCTTTGTAAATGTGATTAGCACCCAGGACAGTAGAGAGAAGTACAGCATCCATTGTTTGCCTGCTATGTGTGTCAACTGTCATGGTTGCTAGGCGATGGAGTGTATAGGTGGTGAACGCCTTAAATTAAAGCTATTGGTGAAAATTAAGTATATTAGGTCCTTTGATTTACTATTTTCTGCACTGCACTCTCATACTTCACAAAATGTGAAATAATGTCTGTAAAAGCTGAGTTGGCTCTGCCTCCTGTTTCTCCCCAGGTCCAATCAAACGCGATCAAACATTTCAAACATATAAAGTTTGACAACCATTAGTAGTCAAAAGCAAAGACAGAGTGATGAAATACTTTTTTTTACAACGTTCACATGTATAAAATGCTTTAGTGATAGATGTTTCTATAAATTCTTCAACTTCCTCAAAAGTTATTATTCTGGATAGAAGGAATGCTGAGCAGGAAGAACTGACACTCAGATCTGCTTAATATAAAGTTGAGAAACTTTCAGAGTCAAATCTGTTTTCATAACTGGAGTGAGTTTAGTAGAGCCTCCTTCAACTGTTGGATATTATCAGGATGTCCTTAAAAATGAAATCAACTCCAAACTTGTTTCAAAAAGTGAGATACAGCATAAAAAAGCAAGATGACACGGTTGAGTGGGAGAAAGAGAAGGTTTACATCTACAACTACATAAATGACCTGATGGATGATCCTCAGCTAGAAGAAGAAGGTAAGAAAGGAGATTATATAGACAGGACATACACTGATGTAAGGCAATATGGTAAATGGCCTGAACTTGTTTTAAGCTTTTATTAGACCGAGGTGTCCAGAGCGCCTCAGACCACATTCACACATTGAGAGCGCATCACACTAAACATTTACAGTAGTCAACATTAATCTGTCCTGATGCAGCCTGACAGAAACAAGGCTGCTATAGAATTAGTTCAGCTGCTCCCTTTGACCAGCATTTAGCAGAGGTTCAAACCAGAAACCCACCTGATACAAGACAAACCCCTACCTCATGCGCTAACATCTCCACTTAATTATTTGCAAAATAGTTTACAAAATAAACATCTGGTTTGACTTAAGTTTTTGTAGCTGAAATGTTTTATGCTTCTGTTGAAGGACTTTCTCATTTTACAGCTATTGAGGAAGATATTCTAAGCTTTAAAGCTGTTTAGGATGTGCTGATCTGCAGATCTACATTCACATTCAGATCAGACTCCTTTAACAATAGAGCCTTGTTAGTGCTGTTGTTAGTCACATCAGTGTGAACTGGTTAAAAATTGACTGGGCATCAGGGTTAATGCTGAACTAGATGTTTTTATAAACCTTAATCTGAGCCCTCCTCCTCTGGTTAGTTTTATTATTTCTTGTTGAATGATAAGGACTTCATTCAATCTTCTCCCAAACCATCAATCTTCTCTTTCCAAAATATAAACTTGTTGGTCCTCAGAGGATGTGTATCATCACTGAGGCAGAGGACATGAATCTCATGTCTCTAACCAAGCATCTTTGGGGATTAACTGTTTTTCCTCCAATATAGAAATCAAGTCAATTTTAAGTAAACTAACCTGTATAAACCACATCACTCCATTTTCATTAAGCAATGTTGTCCTTCTGATGTGCCATCCTCTTTCTCAGAGTTAATACAGTCTTTCTCTGGAATTAGATCATTTTCAGTTATTTATAACAGGTGAAATAAAAAAACTCATTCTGTTCTTTTTATATTTCAACATGTCTCTGTTTATTTTTAGGGAGGAAATCTAAATGTGTTTCTGCTGCTATATGAAAATCCTATATTCTATGTTAGAATCTTCAAATTAAATGTTATCATTACGAATGTTATATTATGGGTTGAATAGGCTTATTACTGCTGACTCAGCCAGGCAGAGTAGCAATACTGATAGCAATACTATTAGCTGTCTCTTTATAAATTGCTGATTCCCAGTATGTTACCTGTTTAAATAAACTGCAGCTGGAATGAATGCTTCAAAAACAAACACAGATGGAAACTGTATCTACTGTATGTATTCAATTTTAAATCATCAGTCAACTTACACACTTTCACTCTTTCGCTCTTTATGCTTCCAGTTGCTCCCTCTGACAAACTTTAGGGAGAAGATGATGTGATTTGCAGCATGAGTAGCCAATAGCCTAAATCGTTTAAATCAACATTAATAAACACTTATCTAAAAATGTTGGTAAATGATAATTAATGGTTTTTCCTCTCTAATCTTTCTCCCTGCAGACCAACAGGCCCACAGACAACCTGCAGGGGAGAGAATTTGTGTCCAAAGAGCAAAACTGTTCAACGCACTGCTGTGGATTTTAATGTTGGCTGCAATCATCACTCTGACCACATACTGTAAGAAAACAATGCAACACATCAATGCAAGATGTATTTTTAGTCAAAATGCAGATCTAACATCACCTGATTCATAATTTATCCTATAACATGATACTACAGCTAACAGCATTAATGCATCAAGTTATGTTTAGCTGAACTGAAACTCGTTTTTCAGCTTTACTACAGTAACAAACAAAATATTTCTGAAGAAATTTCCTGAGAAACTGAATGGGAAAATCGTTATGTTGAGTAAGAGATCACAATGGTGTAATTTGATTGATTCGTCTCTGTAAATGCCTTTGAGATGATATGTGGTGTTGATTGATGTTGAATGACTTGATTTTATGTTAGTCCTTACACTATAGTAAGGTGACAGAGTAACATTTAAACTGTAGTGGGGCTCAAGGCGACAATAATGTCTTCATTAAGATCCACTTATGTGTTTTTTTGGGACAGTTTCTTCAGACTTTGATAAAGCCTGAAAATGTGACACCACGTTACCTTCCAGCTAGTATGGTGAAGATTATTGTCTGAATTCTTATCATTTTTCAACTTTGCTATTGTCAGATTTCAAGCATTGTCTCCTTGGTTATTCTCCACTTTGAAAAATTTTAAACCTCAAAATCCATTGGACTTTTTTAGTCCAATCCAATGCATTTTTGTGTAAAATACCTTTCTTAATAAAGCAAGGAAAGGATGAAATGCCGTTATACTAAAATTGATCACTATAGAACAGGTTATGAACAGATTGCCTAATCTTTATTGAACTTTTTTTGTATTGTAAATAGATGTTACCTGTTACATTGAAAACATTTTTGTATCAGTATGATTTTTAATAACAACTCCAGAAAGACCAGCTGTTGGGAAGATCAGCTAATGAGTATCTTACAAAAAAAAAACAGCAAAACTCTAAATAAAAAAAAAGGCATTGCATTATTTTCTATTTATCTTTTAGTCACTTTGGAGATTAATAAAGTGATGCACAGAAATCGCCAACAACACCTCCAACTTTCAGGTAAAAAAAATTTCAACCTTTACCAGTATATAACATATTCAGTCAGTAAAGATTTTTGTTTTATGTCCTTTTTAGAAATGGAAGCCAACAACTACAGTCAACTGCAAACAAAAATATTAGGTAGGGCCATTTTTATGTTTTAAAATGTTAAAAAATTATAAATATTTATATTTTCTTCATGTTTTAACCAACTAAAGTTATTCTTCAGAAATGACAGCAAATTACAGTCTGCTGCAGGACAGCTATAAAAACCTCAGCAACGCTTATAGCCAAAAAATGGATGAAGTAAAAAGACTAAAATATGCTATTGAAGGTAAGAAAAACAAAACAAAACTAGAAAATAAAATCTTTATTAAACACCATGTTCAAGCTTTGCATCTATCAGAATCAGATTTGTTTAGATCGTAGGTATAAAAACACGGGAACTGGTCAGGAATAAGCTAAAGAATTTTTTTTTTTAAATGTTGGTGAAATATTTCAAATGAATATTGACTGATGGTAACAAAATTTCATGCTTCCTAAAACATTTATTATGTTTAAAGGAAAGTGGTGTCCTGACGGATGGACAAGATTTGGATGCAGCTGTTACTTTAAATATCAACAGAAAAAAGATTGGTATGAAAGCAGGAGACGCTGTCAGGAAAGTGGAGCTGATCTGGTGATCATCAACAGTGAGGAGGAACAGGTGGGTCTGTTTGGATCATATTTCTCTTCTTTGAAATTAATCTCAAATTAATGTTGTTGTTTTTTTTGTAAGAAAAACTGTCTGCTGTAACCTGGAGATATAGACAAAGACAAAGAAAATAAAAAAAAAACAAAAGAAAAACAATAAATCTCCCTAAAAAGACTAGCTGAATTTAATCCTTCAAATCTCTCCTGCTGGGCATCAGTATGAGTTTTAATTCTTATCTGAGATTTACCAATCCACATGTTTTGATTTATTTATGTTCTACTGAACAACGAAAAACTATTTCATGAGGCAGAGATGTAGGCAATAACTTTCTGCCATCTAGACTCCAAAACACATCACAGTAAACCTGCTCTAGATGGTTTGAGAGTTTAAACTGTTAATACTGAATGAATCAAGCAGTCTACACAGAATGCTGCACTTTTACTAAACATAAATTCGTAATTTTCAGTCTCTCAAACAAACAAAGCTTTTAAATTATAAATTGGTTTCACAAGACGATGTGGTGAAATGAAGACGGAGAGAATGACATAGAGGAGGAGAAAACAGTAGAGGTCAACACACCACTGAGCTTTAGCCTTTATCAGGGCACTGATTGGTTCATAGATGGTGTTAGACCATGAAAAGACCTGAACCAGCTTAATAATGCTGAAATTAATAGAATTGTAAAAGTCACAGTAGATGAAGGTGGAGATGTCTGACGGATGGCAGTCTTGAATTGTGGAAAACAAGCTAGAAGGCAAATCATAGAGATCCTGCAATCCTACTAGAGAACTTTCTGCAATCTATTGTTGTTTTAACTGCCCATCTAAAGGTTCAACATATTTAGACAATGATAAATTGGAAGGTTCTCCATTGTGTATTAATCTTTGTAGTAAATATCTTGTGGTATTATTAGAGCAAACGCACCTGGTTTTATGCCGCCCAGCATGATGGAGTTAACAGACAGCCGTCACATGACTGAACTTCCTTTAAAGTAAGAACAATGAGGGTTGTTTTCAGTTTAGTAGCTGCCATTGTCTTTTGGTAAATTCTTTACAATTAAACTAAAAAAGGTGTTTATCACTTGTCCTCCAGTATAGTTTAAAAAAATAATCTTAAAGTTCATACATAAAACCACATTTTAAAGGATTGTTGAACTTCTACGCAAACATTTTCTTCTTTTGTTTTGCTGCTTGTTCATGGCTGTGGATCAGAAAGTTTTAGAAATTTGGAAACTGTTTTTTTTTACAGCTTGTTTTTTTGCAAAACTTGGTATAAAGGATTGGATTATTCTTATAGCTTTGTTTCAATTGGCAAATTTTGAAAAGCATTATACTACATTAGATCTTATTTTTTAATTGAGTCTCAGTTAATCTGAAAAATAATTTTAAAGGCTGCGCCTGCCAAACTAAGTACAGTTAATAAACAACTGGAAAATAAAATGACTCTTATAGTGGTGCAAAAAATATTTCAATTAATCAATTTTATAAAAATATACATTTTTATTGTCCTAAAAAAAAATAAAATGATCAATTATAATTTACTGTTGAATGATGAGTCGTTTTTTATGATAACATAGCATATTTATTATTATTAAGAATTACCAATTTAAAATATTTTCTCAACCAGGAATTTGTGAAAAAGTTAAATGAAAATGGAGAATCCTGGATTGGTCTTAATCGCATGTGGATAGAAAAGAAAAAAAGGTCTGACTGGAGATGGCTGGATGGATCACCAATGACTGCAATGTAAGTTTAATCTTAAAATGACTCAAATATAATCAACTATTGGAAGGTGTAATAATATTATAGGGTGACGGTTCCATTGTGTTGCCATGGCTACAACTGTTGATCCACAATAATTAGCTCTCAGTCTTTTAATGTAAATGTTTGAGTTTTGTCTGAAAAGGAAAAAAAAAGCATTTCTGCTTGATTCATGTAGGACCCTGAGGAATGAGACAGAAAAAACAATATTCAAATTAGCTTCAACATGGATTCATATAGCAGTAATTATATTATTTCTTATAGTATTTCATATTTTTTAAAAGTTCAAGTAAAAACAGTTCATTTTAGTTGTTCTATGCTCACCATCATTTTGCTCATATATCTGCCTATAATCATGCGATTGAACTTAATTGATCTCACTTAGGAGAAATTTACTTCTCCATTTAAACCATCCCCTTTGGAAGCAGTGGGCTTCCATCGTAGGGTGCCTGGGGAGCAGTGTGGGGTTAAGGGTCTTGCTCAGGGAGCTTTAAACATAAACAGAGGTACAGTATACTCTCTCTGCAGTGATGGAGGAAGAGCAACTAGTGAGGTGAAGGAATTAGTAACCAGGCTGCAGAAACTATAGAGTACCATGAACAGAATCAGTCATACATGAAGTCCAAAGGCAGACAGACTGAACAAGTAAAGAATAGAGTAAAGGAGTAAAGAATAAAAAAATAAATAACCTGACCATGATTAATCTAGAATATATAAACTGTAAACTGAGCAAGGTGAAAATTATATCAGCCACAACCACTGCATAATGTATGAAGCAAAATCAGCCTGTAGACGGGGCAAAGACAGCTGACTTTGAAGATTAAAAACAGGAAATGACATGAAATTAAGGAGAAATCCTAAAACTACAGCAAACTCTCAGATGATAAGAAACACTGTTTTACAAGGTGGTTTAAACTGTTAAAGCTGTGTAATGACCGATCGCTGCCACTTATAGTTGCTGAAAGGTTTAATATTTAATATAGATAAGCCTTTTTAAGCACAAACTTTTTCAAGAAAGAATGAGAGAAAGTCAAGTTAAAAAATGTGAAAAAATAGGACGTTCCAAATGAACATTTGGAGAGAAAATCCATCTGATTTCCCTGTGCCCTCTCAGCATATACGAAATCTATAAAAATGAATAAATAATTATACTTAGAAACAGATAAATATGAAGGAATCTGACAAAATGTTAATGATGTTTAAACAAGTTTTGTTGTTGTTTTTTTTCCCCTCAGGTTTTGGGGAACTGGATGGCCAAGGAATGAAGACTACAATTCAGCAATATGTTGCAATGATGAAGGGAAATGGACAAATGCACATTACACTGGCAATAAGAACTGGATATGTGAGAAGTAATAATAAAAAAACATGAAAAAATTGATCTATTAAATTACGTCTAAAAATGACAACATGCTTCTTTAGCATTACTACTCACTGCTTACAGTTTGCCTCTAAGCTTATCCAGAGGGACAGTAGAAGCACATGGTTACTGATGAAGCTTTAATGAAGGATGTTGTAGATTAGTGTCAAACAGAACTTATATTCATTATCTCTTTATTTTTAGGTTAACATTTTTTATTTTCAGTTTCCATTTATTAATTTGTTTCCTCTTAATTTTACATTTCAAGTTACTAACCACAATTTCTAGTAAAAATAATGTAAAAATATGCAGTTGTTTGTTTCTCTGCTAGGAGTGTGACGCCTCTGCTTTCATGTCCTCTTAATGTTTTAAAGGTGGTTGTTAGATAATTATTACAATTAGAGTAAAGGCTGATCTCAGAGGTCTTAAAGTTTGAATATTTATGAGAATTTGAGATAGAAATAAAAGGTGACAGCAATCCCGTCAAAGAAAGACCATCTTTTAGTCCTGCATATGAAATAACAGGATTATTAAACATTTAATTGTTAAGTGTGAAGAAAATGCACTTAAATAAATACAGTTTGTGTCTTCGAGTGCAGAAATAATCACAGCAGTTCTTAGGATTTACAGATTAGCCCAGACCTGCGCATCATACCTTTAGCTGACTCTGCCTGCTCCATAAAAAGCCAGACATAGCCTTAAGCTACATTAATCTTGTACTGAAGATTTCTATTTAAATGCTAAAAAAAAAGAAAAGAAAAGAGAATGATGCAAAATTTAGGGTTTTCTTTAGTCTGGAAAAAATCCATGTGTTTAGTTTGTGGAGAGCAGATTGCCATTTTAAGGACGATTAGGATTTTGTTGTAATTGCCAAATGACAGAATAGAGAATCTTGGCTGATGCTGAAAAGATTCAGACATCAGAACTTTGCTAACTAAGCTATAAAAGCTGCATATTTTGTTCAATTCCTTCAGACATCCAAGGATGCAGAAACCAATGCCAACTTGGTGATACCCCACAAAAATCACTAAAAACTACAGGCCATCCTGTGATTGGGAGTTTTTTAGTGAGTGTTTGGTGCTCTCTCTAGTTCTAGTACTGTATGCCCTACTTGGCAGGTGTTACAACGTAAAGTTGCTCTATTCTGATATCGGCTGAAACACAGCTGTCAGATGGCTCAGTCTGGTAAAACTACTATGAAGAGTTTGGGGCACAAAAGTAGAGATTTTGTGAGAAGAAAGAGAAAAACATCCAAGAGCTCAGAAAATAAGGACTGGTTGAAAGATTCTGTATTTACTGTAGATGTGGCTGAACTGATGTATGAACTGAACAAATTGAACAAACTCAGAACAGCTGTGGATGAAATGCACAGGATTTCCTCTCCCTCTACCTGCAGTGTAGATAATAGACCCAGAGATGTTCAGCTGAAAACCTATTGACCTGCAGCCTGATGTGATCTTTAAGTCAGTGTAACTGTTGGATTATTATTCTTCTCTTGTTTACGGATGATGTACAAATGTTAAGAAGTTTTACTTTTTGTTTACCATGAAATTTTGCTCAATAAATAACATACTTTGTAAGCCAACCTCTTTGTTTCATGTTGCTAAATTCTAACACATACTCCTACTACTGTAGTTTACAGCTTGTCTAAACAATTTAATGTGTTTTCCAGTGTTTCGTATAAAAAAATACAACTGATATTATTATTGTTGCCAACCCCTGGTTTAGCCTTTTATTAATCTAGATTGGGAGATATTTTCTAAAAAAAAGGTATAGAATGAAATAAAGACAGTTGTGTAAAGTAAAGGTTACCATTAGGTGAGAAGTAAAAACACTGGCTCTTTGATATATCGTGTAAAATACACAAAAAACTATTTTGGTCTGTGAATTATTTCCAGTTTGGACATGCAGAGGTGCAAATGACATAACTTTGACTTAACTTTTTTAATATAGTTTCAAGGATATGAAAAGTGTACCCCGCCTCTCGCCCGCAGACAGCTGGAGATGGGCACCAGCACCCCACGTGAACCCAGCAGGGATAAAGCGAGACAGAAAATGGATAGATGGATATGCAAATGTTGTCATTGCCGTTACATTAATAATACAGGAAATATAAAAGATAAAAGAAAAAAAACATAAAAAATATGATTTTGCATATCCACCTCTAATACTGGGTTACTTTTAATGTAATGTTTCTTCGTAGAATGTAGTTCAGCAGCCAGTGTGTAACTTTCTACTACCAGACATGTTAATTTGTGGTGTGGTGTAGTTGTTGCAGCATTTTCTAATGAACTGTATGTGAATTGACCCTTCGACTAAACACTGCTGCTCATAAGAAAAAACTATCAACAATAATTGGTTTTCAATTTTATGATACTAAGTGAACTGGAATTACTTCATTTATGCAACATTAGTATTGAATTTAATACAGTAAGTGTTTGTTGTGTCTAATGGCAGACCTGACTAAAACTTTTATTTTTTTATCCCTTTTATTTACCTGGTTCAGACAGCAGGGGGCAGCACATGTGACGCTAAACTGATGCTAAACCACAGAAAAATGCCCCATTTACAATTTTTCTGTCAAGATGTTTTAAAAGTTAAGTGAGCTACGTTCAGCATCTCTTCAGCTGTTTGATATTGTCTCAGAAATAAAATCCCCTCCAGATACGTTCCACAGAGGGAAATCCAGTATAACAAAGCAAGAAGAACCCAGAAAAAAAGAACCAAGCAGACTTTAGTGTTTGCTGCTTAAAATGTTTCCTCCTCCATCTTTAGTAGTTTCTCTGCTCAGAGCTAGAGAAGCTAAAGTTCCAAGAAGTAAAGAGCAGTTTTACACGTCTAAATTAGCTCCTCCACCACATCAGGGTGTTAGTGCAGCTGTTGGTCTGACTCACTGACACATTTATGATCACATGCAAGAAAGTGTGAACTGGTTTGAAATTAATTAGGTATCAGGATTATTACTGAACTTATGTTTCTGAAAATATTCTCTGTCCACAATATGGACACTTTTGGTCCTAAAAAGATTGTCCCTCATCCTTAAAGGACAGTCGTAGCCTTTCATACCCCTTTTCAAACAGAAGAACAGCTATAGGACACAACAAGTCCAAGTTTTTGGTCAGAGACATTTTATACCTTACCATCGCCTAAATTATACAATAATGAAATGGCTTCCCATTTCTTACAAAATAATATATTTTATCCTTTAGACTTGGAAACCAACTAAACAGGAAATACAACAGCATGATTGGATCTAAGGAGAGTGGAGACAGAGGACACTGAGTTTACAGAAGAAAACCTGCTACCAACCAGGTCAGCTTTGGGGAGAATGTTACCATGGTAACTGAAAAAGAGGTTGATGAAACTCTCTTTGTGAAACAGAAAACTCAGAGTTTTCCTGATTTCAGATTTAGAAAACTTGAGGTTTCAGTAAACCTGCTGCATGAAATGCACACAAGATCTTTTAAGGCCCGATAATGTTGATATATATTTGTAAAAAAAAAAAAAAAAAAAAGACTTAACTTCAAATGGAGGTAAGCTGATCAGCTAACTGTGCTTTTATTTCTTTAAGGGCTACAACTTCCTCAAATGCTTAATCTGAAACCAGATTTGAGGATGGTCAAAATGATGCCACCCTGAAAGCTGCTATAAAAAGCAGCTTTGGGTACTGCATGGTTTGCTAGTGCAGGCTTTACTTAAACTAGGAACAGAATCAAGTCCTTTGCTGTATCACAATGTCCTCAGATATTTACTCCAAAGTAGATTTAAGCCAGAAGGTGAGATATACCAAAGAGAAGCAAGAAGAAAGAATAAAATGGGAGGAGAGGAATGTAGATATCTATGAGTCTGTAGATGATGTTCCTGAAGACGACATAGATCATCATCCACAGGAAGAAGGTAAGTAACTTATAATGTAGGTGATAATGTAGTTTCTTCGAGATTTCTTTCAATAGGATCAGTATTGCTAGTTAATCATAAGCATTAAAATTTGTTATGAAAAATAAATATTTCACTAAAGTAAAAAGACCTTCTGGAGAATTAAAGTTGTGTTTTCAACACTGCAGACATAACATAGTAAACAATGTATCTATAATTGTTTATGCTACATATTTCAGACCATTTTTGGCATATTTATTCACCCTCTGAGGATCCAAAGGCCTTATGGGGACCAAATGCTGGTCCTAATGTGGTGAACCCTGTTTAAGAGCCAGGGAGTTACTTTAGAGGGTGTAGATTAACTTGGTAAAGTAATAATATGGATAGAAATACACACTTGTGTATGTGTGTGTCGGTTCTTGTACTTCCTACATTGTGGGGCCTATTTTCTGGGAAAATAGCACATTGACCGACTGCTCATTGTAGGGCCTAATGCCTAGAACCCATACGGAAAATTGCTGTTTTAGGGTCAGGGGTCATGTTTAGGACTGAGGTGATCATTTTGTTTTGGTTGGGGTAGGTATGAACACATAATGGTTAGGATCAGGGTAAGGGTCACGGTTAGACTGGAGAAATTAAAGGAAGCCAATGAAAAGGCCAAGCAAAGATAGAGAGACAAGTTTGTGCGTGTGTGCATCAGAACGAGGATACATTTTCCGATTCCAACATCAAATTGGGGACCAAAGCCGTAGAGTCAGGGTTTTTTCCTGTCCTCTTTCACATGATTTTGGCCCATTATTAGGTTTAGGACTAAGGTGTTAATTGAGTTTATTTTACAGCCGAGTTTACAATGGTAAATTTTAGCTTTAGGGTTATTGTCGTGGAGTTTTCACAAAGAATATGTAAACTGTTTTCTGTATTTTATCCTAAATAACTTTAACCTCTAGGATACTCCTTGGTTGTGGGCCATAAATGTGTAACCGGATAGCCACCCAGAACTATACACTAAAAATTCAGGTAAAATTATAATTTATACTGTGATGAAGGAACGTGGTTAACATTACAGGCTTTTATGCAAGATTTAAAAAAGCAGTTGAATAAATATTATGAAGGTTTTAAAAAATTTTGTTAAAATATAGTGAATAAGCTTACAGTCTACAATAATTAAACCATAAACCTATTGGTTAAAATGAAGTTTTTCAGGTTCTTTAATTGACTCTTTTCTGTACTATTAAAATTTTTCGATTCTTAATCCTCATGTTTTTAACCTGCGCTGCACCATCATAGTTCACAAAATGTGAAATAAAGTTTGTAAAAGCTGAGTTGGTCTCCTGTCCTGCTTCTCCTCAGGTGCCATCAAACCCAACCAAACATTTCCAACATACAAAGTTTAACAAACATTAATATTAAAAAAACCTACTTTTTCCCAATGTTTACATGTATAACATATTTCAGTGATGCATGTTTCTTTAAATTCTTCTACTTCCTCAGAACGTATTTTTCTGGCCAGAAAGAGGGCAGGGCAGGAAGAACTGTCACTCACAGATCTGCATGATATAAAGTTCAGAAAATTTCTCTCAGAATCAAATCTGTTTTCAAAAGTGCATTGAGTTTAGTGTAGCTTCTTCTTCTAATAACAAATAGTTAATATTTGTTATTATCAGGATGTCGTTAAGAATGAAATCCACTCCAAAGTTGTTGCAAAAAGTGAGATACAGCATTAAAGAGCAAGAGGACACAGTAGAGTGGGAGAAAGAGAAGGTTTACGTCTACAACTACATAAATGACCTGGTGGATGATCCTCAGCTAGAAGAAGAAGGTAAGAAAGGAGATTATATAAACAGGACATACATTGATGTAAGGCAAAGTGGTAAATGGCCTGAGAAAACCTTTACCAAATACTTCCCTTTTGTCTATCTGATATTCTTAGGAAGTTATACTCTCCTTAATCTGTAAAGACCCTGCATCATTCTCCATGTTCCTGACTCCTGGTCTAGAAAGCTGATTTTTCAGATCGAATTAGAAAGAAGCAGTGGAAAGTGCTGAGGCATTCAACTTTTAGTTACTTTTAGGTCATATTGTTTAATCCCTTCCCTGAATATTTACTGTGACCAAAAGATGTAATTTAAATATGTGGAGAGCAATTGTGAGCACAAAGTCTGGCCAGCATTTAAAGAAGTTAAGGTTTATTTAAAGAATAAAATATGAAGTAATTGAGAGGTAGCACCTTTTTAAATTATTGTTAAGTAGTTTAACTTATTGATATATTGGCATGTTTTACCATGTCATCATTGAACTAACAACTTTAATTAGTGTGTACTTATGATGCGTTCGAGGACAGCTCTGATAAAGAAGTTGCTTTACACTAAAAACGGACTTACATTTTATAATGCATAAACACCAGCCATATTTTGCCACATTCTATTTAAAACGGCAAGAAAAGAGCAGGCTGGTTTAAAAAAACAATAGCGCTACGTGATCAGTTAAAAACTAACACTTGCTCAGTGTTAAGTATAGTCTTATTGGCCATCTTATTGGCATGTGTGCAGGACTTAATTCACTCTTCCCCACAAATCCTCAACCTTTCCTCTCCAACAAATGAACATGCTGATCCCAATACAAATGTCTATTATTTTAGCGGTGCTACTGTCTTTTCTTGATGAGCTGAATCTCATGTCTTCAACCAAGCATCTTCTGGGCCGTTATTCTTACTCCCTCCAAACTTTAAATCAAGACAATCTTTAGTAAACTAACCTGAACAAACCAAATTATTATATTTTTATTTAGGAATTGTGCCCTTTTGATGAGCAATCCTCTTTCTCAGAGTTAGTACTGTTTCTCTGAAATCAGGTTAATCTGATACCTCAGTAAGCCAGGGCATAAGTATGTGATTAGTAGAGATGGCATGACAAAGATATCAATAAGCCTAAACTGAGAGGAAACCATTTACAGTTTTTGTATTGGAAAAAACCTGAACTTTCAAAATGTCCTATCCTGCTTGTGTGGTTTATGTTAAGATCAATTATACTTACTTATACCTTTACTGAACTACAAAAGCAAACATTATATTAAAAAACTAAGTATATGGTATGAAAATAAGAAACTAATGTTGGTAAGCTGATCTACTAGTAGCGTGTTTCCTTGAGGGCTGCTACTTCCTCTATTCTTTTTTCTGCCATCAAAGCAAATGATAACCAAAAAACCACAACTGCATCTGAAAAACAGCTTTCAATACCACATGTTATATGATATGTTATATTGATGATATGATATATTACATGTTGTATACCACATTTTATACAAGTGTAGAGCTGTACTTCATCAACTCAAGAAGCTGAACAATTAAGCGCAACATTTGCTGTATCAGGTGGCCTGATATTTACTGCAAAGTAGATTTAACCAAGAAGATCTGATATATCAAAAATGAGCAAGAGAACACAGCAGAATGGGAGGAGAGGGAAGTAAATATCTATGAGACTGCAGAAGAAATTACTGATAATTACATAGTTTCTCCGCCTCAGGAAGAAAGTAAGTAAATCATAGGTGATTTAGTTTGCTTTAGGGATCTTTGATTTGAGCTCTTAATGGTGCAGTTATCTATAACTGTTGAACAAAAGCATCTTTTGTTCTATTTATACTTAAAAAAGGTAGATATCTATGTATTATTGTTGTTGCATGAATCTCTATTAATAAATATTTATGTCATATCTAGAGTACCGTAAGTAGATCGACTGATCAATGCTCTTGGCAACTGTAAAGTTTGTGTCAGCCCACTTTAGAAAAACAGCCACAGTTATCATAAAGCTAATTATCTGCCCTTGCATAAGTTTATCAGATTAGGATTATCAAAATGTGGACTTATTTAGGTAAATGAAAAAAAAAACAAAAAAAAAACAGAAGCTCATAAAAAACACGAAGTTCAAGTATTTCTATTTTCTGCTGTTTCTGATAACCATGGCTTGTAGAAAAGAAAGCACAATTTAAGGAACCAGAAATGCTGGTGGTCCACTGTATTAAGTCCTTAGTCATCAGAGAAAACTCTGTGTGACTTTTAGAGTTCTTTATGCTTCCATATTATTTCCCTGACAAGTTTTATGGAGATACAGACCTCATTCTTCAGAATGACGAGCTAGCAGCTATATTCATTAAAATAAAGAGAAATTAACACTTTCCCATCAAATCTCTTCCCCTGCAGACCAACAAGCCAACAGACAGCCTGCAATGGAGAGAAGTTGTGCTCGAAGAGCAAAACTGTCCAACATACTGCCATGGATTTTGACATCAGCTGCAATCATCATCTTAACCACATACTGTGAGAAAAATGTGCAAGACATCAATTTAAAATGTTTTGTGGTCTAAATGCAGATCAATCTTAGCCTGCTTAATGACTGATAAGTCAAAATTTCTAAAATAAGATATTTAAGACTTAACTGATGCTGATTTGTTGCTGAGTTTTTCTCACCAACAGCAAATAAACATGCAGCTTTCCTAAAAATACAAAACAACAATTAAATATTTATTCTTCAGGTTGTAAAATGAACTAATTTATCTGTGTAACAGTTTAAATGCACACACTAAGATAACAATAATAAAATCTACTTTCTGAAACTGTTGCGTTGCATACAATTGGATGAGGGATTGCTGCGAATGAGATGAAGAAACTTCACAAAACGACATTGAGCAGATTCTGTGAAGAAATAAAAAGACAGATGAAATAGCAGTGGATAAACAAAGGTTAAAAACGTTAATGTCCAGCAGTACTTAAAGTGCAATAATGGCAAAATTATCCAAAAAAAAAAAAAAGTAGGTTCTTATGAAATATATTGTAATATATTCATGTTGAAATGGTGGTAGAGTTCCAGGGAGACTGTAACGTAGTCTCAAGTGTTAAAAATGAAGTTTTTGAGATGTTTGTGAATTTAATAAAATTAGATGACTTAGAAATTAAATTTAGGTAGGCATCAAATCCTTTGATTGAAACTTTGTTGATCCATCATTGTCAGCAATGATCACCTCTGTTCTTTTTAAATTTCCTGTGGAGTTTAACCCCTTTAAATTTATTTATTGTTCATATACAGACAGCTCAGCAGAAGCCATCACAGCTTGCATGTGAATAGATTTATATCCAGACGTTCTCTGTAGATTGATGCCTTCATCGTTTTATCTATCCTAGATGTTGCCACAGCCAAGTTTTATTAAGGTATATAGGAATGGTGTCTTCGAGAAAGTCTATCTCAAAACATCATCTGTGCTGTCAGTACATCAGGATTATAATCCCACTTGAACATTGTGTTCTTGTTCAGGGTGACAGTTTCCCCGTATACTGACGGGATACAGCACTGGGATTCCCCAGCCAGAGCTCTCTGAAGCTGGCCAGGCTCTCAGGATTTCCTGCTGCCATTCGTAGTGGCTGGAAGTGAAAATAAAAGTGTTTTTAAGGTTTGTGGTAAAAAAAAACAACAACAAACAAACAAACAAAAACCATGGGCCTTTAAGAAGCAGTGGTTCCCTCTGACCCCCTACCAAGGGCCTCATTGCTGGATTGCAGTAGAGATAAGTACTTGGAAGGTTCTTCTCCACAGATAAATGCTGAAGTTGTGACAGAGAGTGGCCATAAGGTTTTGTAATCTCAGACCTTCTATTCCAATCATTCAGTTTAGACAGTAGGGTCTAAGAAGTGTCCTAGTGGTTCCAAACCTCTTCTATTTAGGAATAATGGAGGCCGCTGTGCCCATGGGGCCATCAGAGCTGTAGAAATGTTTCTGTTCTTCTACGTATTTGTGCCTTAAGACAAACCTGTTTACCAGGCTTAAAGACAGTTCCTTTGACTTTGTGTTTGATCGTTGCAGACACTATCAAATTTGGGACCTTGTCTAGATGCAGACAGGTGTGTGTGGCTTTTTTAATCCTGTCTAATCAAATGAATTAACCACATCTGGACATTTACCAAGCTGTAGAAACAGTTCAAGAATGAATGGAAACAGTATGAACAATGGCTCAAATTTCAGCGTCATGGATCCAACGGTTGTGAATAACTTTTCTAATCTTAAAAGTAAAAAAAAAAAAATTATATAAAGTAGTTTTATATGCTGCCATAATAAGGATTTGTGTGTAGAGTTTTAAGGAAATAGATTAGTTTAATTACGTTTACGATTAGACTTTAACATTAGTAAACGTGGAAAAAGAGGAGTGCTGTGAATACTCTGAAACATTTTTATTCACCCTTTGTTACGTTAGGATAAGAAGGTCAGCTTGAAGCTGCAGATATAAAAAGAGAACTATTTTAATTCATGTGTAATTCATCAAAATTAGTTCTTTTGTACTTTGGCTGCTCATTAAATATCTGCCCATGAAGAAGTTTATTCTTCCCTTTCTAGATGTAAAAAATGAGAACAACTGCTAAATCCTAAATTAAATATCGCCTCTTAAAAGAGAAACGGTATAAATAACCTAATATAACATTGTTCCAAAAGTCAATCTCCACCCCCCCGCCTTTTATTTACAATTTTAAGGCAATGTTAATAAAAAACAGCAAGAAATTACATTTTGTATTTTAACTCCTACTGTGTAAATCTTTATTTAAGTATTTCATCATCCTAAGAGAAGGATATCATCTATAGTAAACAGAAACATAAGACAATAATGGTAAAAACAGAAAGAGGAAGATTGTAGGATTTACATTAGATCTTGTTTTAATCGGTTTTTAAATTTTTAACAAATTCTTCCAAAATCGAACTTTTTTCACGCAGATTAAAAGTCAATCCTATGCAACCCAATTCAGTTCTAGTTACAGAACAATGCAGAGAATATCAGGTTTACCGTGTCAGTCTGTGAATATCACTGACTTAGCAGCAGCAATCCCTCCTCCTGAGGGATTGCTGCAAAAGACAGTTTAGTAAATATAATTAGTCAAATACTTATGATAAAAAAATCACCTCATCTGAATTTATGCACTACTCTTTACATGATTAGTAAGTCAGATATTTACTCTTTACTTCCTAATAAATGGTTTATTAAAACTTTGAAAATTCACCTGATCATCAGATGGGAATAAGAATGATAATATTTAAGCAAACATAAGATTCGGTGCTTTAAATATGATTGTTTAACATGTGGATTATTTTTCACTGATCCTCTAGTCATTTTGGACATTAATAAAGTGAAGAACGGCTACGACCAACAACAGGTCAAAAGTTCAGGTGAGACATTTCATCCTTAAAACCAGTAAATATTTTTCCTTTATCCTTTTAGACTAACTGATTTTATTCTTTAGACGTGGAAACAAACAACAATCACCAACAAGCCAAACTTTTAGGTGGGGCATGTTTTTAAATGTAATCGTTTATAATTACGGTAGTGAAATATTTTTCTTATGATTTAACAAAATTATGTTATGTTTTTAGAAATGGCAGCAAACATCATTCAGCTTCAGGACAGCAACAATATACTCATTCAAAAATACAAAGAACTGAAAGATGAAATGAAAAGACTGAATTATACAATTAAAGGTAAGAGAAAAATAAACTGGAAATTAAAACCAACTTTGCATTTTAATGTTTATGGTTTGCATCTTTTCCAAAGATTTTTCTAGTGCTAAGGAATATAAAATACGGAAACAAACAAAGTGGTTGAGATGAAGCTTAAGAAAAACAAAGTCCAAAAAAGTCATTGCTTAAAATGTTGACTGACATTTGATGCTCCCTAAAACTCTGATCTTGTTTCAAGAAATGTGGTGTCCTGATGGATGGACGAGATTTGGATTCAGCTGTTACTTAAAATCTGAGGAGACAAGAACTTGGCCTGACAGCAGGGAATACTGTCAGGAAAGAGGATCTGATCTGGTGATCATAAACAGTAAGGAGGAACAGGTGGGTCTGTCTACTGATGTATGTTTGACCTTTGATATAAATTTCCCATCTCACAGTCTGAGCTGCTGATATTCTGTTAGCTTTTTTCTTTTTCTGAATGCATTGTTTGAACAACTAAGTTGAAACTTCTAATGACGCATAATCTCTATTTTTGTAAAATAAAAGTGAAGAATGGAAAAGGCAGTTAAAGGAACTTTCTTGGAAAGTTCCTTCATGGAAAAAACAAAAATTAAACCATTTCATTATGTTAAACAGTTTAACAATCAACAATTGAAATATAGGAGAGTAAAAGAAATCAGGCCACAAAAAAGAAATTCAGCTAAATGGATAAATTAGAGCTCAAAGTCTAATCTTCTCAATGTTACTGCCTTGAATGCTGTAAATGTCATTTCTGTGAATATCAGAATGAGTTTTTTCAATATCTCTGTAAAACTATCAAATACATTACATAAAATATGCTCTAAAATGTTTGTGATTTCAAACAGGAAACAAGAAGCAGTCTAGAGAGCAGACTATGAACTTATACACTCTTCAATAAATTAAAAATATTAGCTTCTAGAACGAACAACATTTTAAATAATCAGTTGGCAGACCCCCAGTTGGCGTACAATGTGGGTCTAATAATAGCAGTGTTTACATCAGGGTGGGAGAGGGTCTGTCTTCTGCTCCTCATTCTCCACATCGTATCTCTTGGACTAACGATTCAGCCAAGCTCTCCACATGCAGACGCAATATCAGAACCGGCTAAACAGACTAGCTCTGGCACACTCAGGCTAAAACTGACTTCCTAGAGTCTTAATGTAAAAAAGCAGGCAGCGGCCATCATGCTCAGGGCTCTCATTAACAAAGGGCTTTTTGTTCTGTAAAGTTTTTGTACTTATTTAAAATAGTCTTTGTTCCTCATTGTCTTTCAGCCTCTCAGTCAGTTACTTTTCAAAAGCCCAGAGCTCATTGATTGACTTGTGATCAATTTCTGTGTTTTCATTGGTTAACGGTTCATGTTGTTTGGTATCTCTGAATGTATCAGTAAAGATTATTTTCTTCAAATTCTGCTGTAATGTTGTTTTTACCATTGGGTTAAATTAGTAGCAATTCAAGGCATCACAGTCATATTACAAGTAAAAAAGTATTTCTATGTTGTTTAGCAGCTTTTTAATACTGAAAATCCCCAACTAAACCTAAGCTTACATTAACAAAACATAAATTCTGAATAAAGGCTCCTGTTTCCCTGCTACCTGGAGTACAAGGATGTCTTACTGACAGGAATATAAGTTTGTTTTACTTTTCTTTGTAGCGAGATGCTTTATTATCTTTAGAACAACATTATAATTAAACCTATTTTATTTTTATTAGATGTGTCCAAAGGTAAAAGTTCAAACAATATAGATTTTGTGCAGTTATAAAACTATGTTTACTATCTGCTTGCTTGTTCGCTGTGTTTTTCTGTTTTGTTTGTTCTTTTGTTTGTAAATTTGACTTGAGACCAGCTTTCAGAGATGGATTACAAACATGTATTACTTTTTAATTCTGTGTGAAAACACACTGGCTTTTTCCCCCTCAGCACAAATTGTCAGATGTTTGTGTCCTTTAAGCTTCTCCCAGATTTGGCAAAGTTCTTTCTGACGCAACAAGGATTTGAACCCAAGTTCCTCTCATTACACACTTAAAGTAGAACCAGACAGTTTTTTTCTAATACAGACTAAACACAAACATATTATTATCATTAGTAATTAATTTGGATCAGAATATTTTATATGTCAAATTATAGTAAAGTACTGTAGAAATAAACTGCAAAACTTTAAAGAGTGTCATTTTAAATCAACAGGCTGTTTATGATTTATTAGAAGATTAGAAAGAAAAAAATCTTGATTAATTTGGGTATTTGTCAAATCTGGTATTATCGTGCAAAAAAAATTGCCAATCTGAGAGCAGGGTATAAAAACCTGAGCGATGAAACAAGCTCTCATTAAGGCAGGAAGGATATTTTTTATTTGATCAAAAGAAGCTAAAAGAATATTAATCTTATAATTCTGAAATAAAAGAGTATTAAATGACAAATTTTGATCTACTGTTAAATAGTTTAAGAGAGGTTTTTGTATGATGACACAGTGTTATTATATTACATGTGCTGAAATATACAATGTTAAATATTACCTTTTTGAAATATTTCTCAATCAGGAATTTGTGAAAGAGCTAAATAAAGATGGAGAGTCCTGGATTGGTCTTCGATACAATCTGATAGGAACATATGACTGGAGATGGGTGGATAAATCACCAGTGACAAAAGAGTAAGTTTCATCTTAGAAATCACTCAAATATGATCAACTATTTAAAGGTGGAACAATATTACTGGTGATGGTGCCACTGTGTTGTCATGGCTAAAAATGATTTCCCATATTAATGAGCTCTCTGTCTTTTAAATATAAAATATTTCAGTTTTATTTTACATTCAAAGGCATTTCTGTTGGACTAATTCAGGAATCTGGATGCAAATAGAGAAAAACGTTTATCATCAATAAATGTTAGACACTGAATAAAAAAAACAAACTGAAATTAGCTGCCACTTGGATTCTTCAAGTGGAAATTATATGATTTCTTTACTATCACACTTTTTTAGAGGACAAGTAACAAGAGATAATTTCTGTTGGTCTGTATTTTTGCTTTGATCTTTTTGTTCATATATCTGTCAAAATTATTATTTACACACCAATCAGATTGAAACAGAGTAGCTTGAGTATAACAGTCGAAGATTCAGATATATTAAACAATTAAATAAATCCAAAACATTTTCTAAAACAGACTCCTGCTGCTCTAAAAAAGTTAATCTCCAGCAAAGGAAAACTGTTAGCAGAGGTAAACTCTGGGTCATGATGGAGAAGGAGCATCAAAATGGAGAGGTCTAGTTAGTTAACGTGGTGAGAAACAGAAATTATCATGGAAAAAAAAACAAAACACCAGCAGTCATATAAGAAGACCAAAGGCAGACCGAGCTGAACAAATGAAAAATGGAGTAAAGCTGTAAAGACTGAAATAAATAAATAACCTGGTAATGACTAACCCAGGAAATATAACCGGCACACTGAGTAAAGTCAAGACCATAGCAGCTACAACTATTGAATAGTTTATGAAGCAAAGGCAGCAACAGCACCTACATAGCTTGTAAATAAGACCAATGGTTAATAACTTGGGAGATAAAAACAGGATATTTTATTGAATAAAAAAAAAAACTAAATTTTCAAACTATATGAAAAATCTTTTATAATGTAGTTCAAACTGTTAAGGCTGCTGAATGCTCCCTCACTGCCCATTATGACTGAAAGGTTTAATATCTAAAAATATTTTAGGCTTTTAAGCAACACTACTTCTAAGAAAGAATGAAAGAAAGTTAAAGACACTGAAAAGAATGAGGACGCTCAGAATGAGTATCTGGGGAGAAAATTAATGTGATTTCCCCCCTGCCCGATTAGCACATACAAAATCTATAAAAAAAACAACAAATAATTACACCAGGAAATTAAAAAGATATGAAGGAGTTTGACAAAATGTCAGTGATGTTTAGTTTTTTTTT
Organism: Cyprinodon brontotheroides; assembly: GCA_018398635.1. Taxonomy (NCBI): domain Eukaryota; kingdom Metazoa; phylum Chordata; class Actinopteri; order Cyprinodontiformes; family Cyprinodontidae; genus Cyprinodon; species Cyprinodon brontotheroides. The sequence goes on from JAGKQL010000026.1 coordinate 8,399,136, forward strand.
TTTTTTCTCTTCCTCAGGTTTTGGGAAAATGGATGGCCAAACAAGGACTATAATGAACCAGCAACATGTTGCATTACTGGTGGGAAATGGATACAAAGATATTACAATCACTACTACAAGTGGATCTGTGAGAAATAATAGTAATATAAAAACAGGGGAAATAAATTGTAGAATTATTTCTGAAAAAATACCGAATGTTTCTTTAGCATTACTACTCACTGCTTACAGTTTGCCTCTAAGCTTATCCAGAGGGACAGTAGAAGCACATGGTCACTGATGAAGCTTTGATGAAGGATGTTGTAGATAAGTATCAAAAAGATTTTATATTCAGTAGTTCTTAGTCTAAAACTAGATTTCTTTTGGGTTAAAATTACTGGCTATAATTTTTCATTGATTTGTTTCCTCTTAAATTTAGATAAAAAAGTTTGTAAGCATAATGTCTGTTTAAAAATAATATAAAAATAATGCAGCTGTTTGTTTCTCTGTTAAAAGCGTAACTCCTCTGGTTTCACTTCATCTTTTACTTGTTTTAAGTTGTTTGATAGATTGTAACTATTATTTCAGTGAGGGCTTAAAGTCTAAAAACTAATGGAATTTTCAAAATGGAATTAGAAATAATCAACACAAATAGAAAGTGACAGCAGTCCTTTCAAAGAAAGGCCATCTGATAGTGGTGCATATGAATTAATAGGATTTTTAAATGTTGAACTGTTACATGTGAAGCAAATGCAGTTAGAATTAATAGTTTAGTTCAGACCTGAGCATCATGCAGCCCTTTGGTTAACTCTGACTGGCCTTTAAAGGTAAATACAAAATTACTAAATAGTTTTTCTCTTTGCTTAACCACCTACATTGACTAGAGCCACATTACTTTCATCTTAGTTTGAGCAAAGTAGAATGTTTTTAACAATGATTAAGATTTTGTTGTCATTACTAAATGACACAATAGAGAAAGGATGATTTCCTCTCCTTCAACCTTCAGTGTGGATAATAGACCCAGAGATGTTCAGCTGGTCAAATGGTAAATGGGCTGTACTTATATAGCACTTTGAACAAAGTGCTTTACACTATATTCAGTCAGTTCAACCATTTAAACACACACTGATGGTGGTGAGTTACATTGTAGCCACAGTTGCCCTGTGATGGTGGAAAAAAGCTTTAGTTCAGTGTCACTGCTGGATTATTACTCTTCTCAAAGCTGAGAACTTTCCAGTCGTGAGGAGAAATAATTATAACAGGTTGGATTTCTTAGGCTCAATCTGTAGACCTGAACAAACATTCTTAGTGATAAAGTTGATCAAATTCAGATATAGATTTTCTCTCACTGATGATCATCTGTCAGCTGAGCTTCAAATCTCCACTTTAAACATCCAACCTCACTTTGATGCACTTGGTGAAGATAAAGATTACTTCCACTAAAACAATCAATTGATGCGGTTTAACTTAATAAACAGGTACATCAAGGCAATAGCTAGCAGTTTATTTTAACATTTTATTTGAAGGCATTTTTCTTATTATTACAGTATAGTTACAATTATTGTTGTTATCTGATGCATCTTGTTAAGTATTTGGTTAACAAAAAAACATAGTGAGTCTTTAGGTATAAATGTCTTTGCAGCTGTATGTTAGCAAACTCAAAATAGGTTTTAGAGTAAAATGTGACTGTTTGCACTAATGATGCACAGCGAATGTTAAGAACTTTTTTTTTTCACTTTTGTTTTACACCATTAATTCATGAAATTTGGCTCAATAAATGATATATTTTGGAAATGAATTAAGACGTGGAATTATTACGGAGCCCCTCTGATGACCTGAATCAAAAATGTTGTTTTAATTGTGTGGCCCACTAAGTGATGTTAGTATTTAGATGCTTGCGAAGTAGTATTTAGCGACGCGCCAATATATATCGTCGCGCCGCAGTACTGCTTAGGTGACCCGCGCGAAATAAAGTTTTATGTTAAAAGCACGAGAAATACTTAGCAGTAATGTATCAATAGAGCATCGCCCCTGTTTTCAGGCTTATGTTAGCTGTAATGACTTATCTTGGACGGGTTGCTATGTAGCCACGGGCCTTTAGTCCTTCCGTTTGCTTATGCTCTGCCGATTTGTTGTTTACACTACGCCCCTTTTCCACCTCAAATGGCGTCTTAGCAACAAATGTCACGTGACTGGCGGAGACCGACTGGGTAAGCAAATCGAACGCGCCTTAGACCTTAGAGAAGGCGCGCTCGATTTGTTTACCCAGTTGTCCAGGAATGATATTAGTATTATTAATAAGTAGTTCGTGCGCACGTTATACTTATTGCGTGGCCACGAAATACTACTTCTTGGCCACAATTAAAATTCTTTTTTGTCCATGTCATCAGAGGGGCTCCGTAAATTATATACTTAACAAAGAAGTGTGAAACAACTGAAAAAATGTCTTATATTCTAGGTTCTTCAAGGTGCCACCTTTTGCTTTTATTACTGCTTCGCACACTCTTGGCATTCTCACTACCATTATAAACAAATGTTAAAATAAAAAAAAAATAGTTCGGGGTGGTTTGAGGAATCATTTGTTTTTGGTTGTGATGCTTTTGTTTTAAAGTTATTAACCAAAGTTTAAAGGTCAAAAGGTTTAAATTGATTCATACCAATTTTGTCTAATTTAAAGAAGGTGTCTGGTTGACCTTTAGTAACCTCTGGAAGGTTGTTAATATCTTTAACATGATAGTGGCACAAGTGAAAATGTTTGCTACACAACCTCACACAAACATAGCAGAAATGTTTGACACCATTTCTTTTTAGGTTTGAAGACAGTGGGGGGCGCCAACATTACTCTAGTTGCAAACTTGTCAAAATTCTGTCTTGAAATTAACTTTCCCCATTTGCCTCATTAGCACATACAGTACTTTGAGAGTTAGTTTCTACCACCAGTTTTTTTATTCCAATCTTAGGTGATACACTGCAACTAATGAAACTTTGTACAAGTAGCTTGATATTTTGTGCATTTTGTGACTAAAATGAATCTATAACTAACTGATCAGAACTTCCTCACTGATATATGAAGCCCAGGCTCATTTCCTATATCAAAGTTTTCAGGAAGAAAGAAACCCTACAGATTAGTATCATGTCATGCCAGACTTAGCAGTACAAAAGGTTCCTGTTTGATCATTGCGGTTCAAAGAAGAAAAATAAATATATTTAAACGCAGCAAATACTGTATGTCAAGTACATAAGAAGTCTGTAAGTAGATGTCTTGTAGACATTTCCTTTCTGATAAACTGAAGTTTTTTAAAAATAATCTAAGTATACCAAAACACACTTTACTTTAAACAGCAAATAAAAGGCTTACCATGACAGGTCTCTATAAAAATGACTGCAGACCATTTTTCATAAACTAGTACTGCTGAAAATGTTTCTTGGGTGTTCAAAAACCCAGTGATTTTTAACCAGTGTGTCGCAGCACATCGTAAAGTC
>JAGKQL010000026.1:8432594-8445334 GCA_018398635.1 Cyprinodon brontotheroides
TCCCCAAACCAAGGCCTTTTAAGGCTAGGAAATACTAAGATATCAATGTATCTAAAACTACACTGTGTGCAGAATTATTAGGCAAATGAGTATTTCAACCACATCGTCCTTTTCATAAATGTTGTCCTACTCCAAGCTTCACAGGCTTGAAAGCCAACTACCAATGAAGTAAATCAGGTGAGGTGGTGTGTATCTCTGTAATGAGAAGGGGTGTGGCCTAATGACATGAACACCCTATATAAGGTGTGCTTAATTATTAGGCAACTTCCTTGCCTTTAGCAAAATGGGTCAGAAAAGAGATTTGACAGACTCTGAAAAGTCAAAAATTGTCAGATGTCTTTCATAGGGGTGCAGCACTTTGGAAATTGCCAAGCTTTTGAAGCGGGATCATTGCACAATCAAGTGGTTCATGTCAAATAGCCAACAGGGGCGCAAGAAGTGTGTTGAAAAAAAAAAGACACAAAATAACTGCCCATGAACTGAGAAGGATCAAGCGTGCAGCTGCCAGGAAGCCATTAGCCACCAGCTGTGCCATATTTCAGAGCTGCAACATGTCTGGAGTGCCGAGAAGCACAAAGTGATCAATACTCCAGGGACATGGCCAAGGTAAGGAAAGGCTGAAAAGCGGCCACCACTTTTTAAGACACACAAGACAAAACATCAAGGTTGGGCCAAGAAATATCTGAAGACTGATTTCTTCAAGGTGTTTTGGTCTGATGAAATGAGAGTGAGTCTTGATGGGCCAGATGGATGGGCATGAGGCTGGATCAGTAAAGGGCAGCAAGTTTCTTATTGACTCAGACGCCAGCAAGGTGGAGGTGGGGTACAGGTATAGGCTGGTATCATCAAAGATGAGCTTGTAGGACCTTTACGGGTTGATGATGGAGTCAAGATCAACTCCCAGACCTACTGTCAGTTTCTGGAAGACATCTTCAAACCTTGGTACAAAGAGAAGTCACCTTCATTAAAGAAAAATAGGATATTCGTGCAGGACAGTGCTCTGCCAAACGCATCAAAAATACACCACAGCGTGGCTGGCTAGAAAAAGTCTAAAGGGAAAAACAATAATGACATGGCCCCCTTGTTCACCTGATCTGAATCCCATCGAGTATCAGGATCTGCTGTGATAGCTGGCCTTAATAACTCATGCCTGTCACCTGCTTAACTCTTTCCAGCTCATAATAATCACTCATATCACCCACCTGCCAGTTTCCCTAATAATGGGCTCAGTTCCAGCTATCATGGCCAGATCATTGTTTTACTTTCTTTTTGATATTTGTTTTCCTGTTAGTCTGCCTGTGAGTTTTTTTTGGTTTTATTGCACGGTTCATGTCCTGGATCCTGGCGGCCAGTGGAAGAGGGTAGCAGAGACAGGATGAGGAACCAGAACTTGAACAGGACCTTTAAACTGGTCTCCTCCTAGGAGGCATCGGTGCAGCTTCATCAGGATAGCATTAACCCTCCAATTAATTTTTTTTTAAATAGTGTCACCTCAATGCACTTCATAAAGAACAATTCCACCAGATCATACAGTCAGGTTGAGTTTTCTATCTAAGGAAAACTAGCTGATTGCATTGACTCATTGACTCGAAGGCAAACTCTCACACCAAGCATGCTTGTAGCTACAGTGGAGAGAAAACCTCCCTTTTAATAGGAAGAAACCTCCAGCAGAACCAGACTCAGAGCAACCATCTGCCGAGGCCGACTGGAGTATATATATATATATATACAAAACTATACCATTTTCCGGCTCAAGACCATGGTCTCAGATTTGTCTGTCTATGTAAACAGCTATTATGAAAAAGCAGTTGAATAAATATTAGCAAGGTTTTAAAAATGTTGTTAAAATATAGTCAATAAGCTTAAAGTCTAAACATAAGCCTATTGGTTAAAATGAAGTATTTTAAGTTCTTTGACTTTTTTTTTGTACTAGTTTAATTTTCCCGATTCTCATTCCTCAGGGTTTCAACCTGCGCTGCACCATCGTAGTTCACAAATTGTGAAATAAAGTTTGTAAAAGCAGAGCTGGCCTCCTTAACTGCTTCACATCAGGTCCCATCAAACCCAGTCAAACATTTCAAACATACAAAGCTAAACAAACAATAATATTCAAATTAAGGACTTGTAGTCTCAAACACTTTTTCACAATGTTTACATGTATAACATACTTCAGTGATGCATGTTTCTTTAAATTCTTCTACTTCCTATTTGTGGCCAGAAAGAGGGCTGGGCAAGAAGAACTGACACCCACAGATCTGCTTTATTATAAAGTTCAGAAACTTTCTCTCAGAATCAAATCTGTTTTCATAAGTGCAGTGAGTTTAGCGAGCTTCTCTTTAACTATTAGTTATTATAAGGATGTCGTTAAGAATGAGATCCACTCCAAACTTGTTCCAAAAAGTGAGATACAGCATAGAAAAGCAAGAGGACACAGTAGAGTGGGAGAAAGAGAAGGTTTACATCTACAACTACATAAATGACCTGATGGATGATCCCCAGCTAGAAGAAGAAGGTAAGAAAGGAGATTATACAAACAGGACATACATTGATGTAAGGCAATGTGGTAAATGTACTGTACTTGTTTTAGCTTTTATTAGAGTGACAGTCCAGAGCGCTTCACACTACATTCACACATTAAGTCAACATTAAGCTGCCCTGTGGGTTAAAGCATGGACGAAATTTGGATTTCAGAAGTGTGTGCGTGTGTGTGTGTGGGGGGGGACTCTTATGTCTCTCTTTCTTTTTTCAGGCATCGTAGCTGCAAGTCTAATAACCAAACACATGCACATGACACCATTTCAAAGACTCATGTAAATAAGACATCTGATGTAACAACCCTCCTAGATTACATGACCAAAGTGAGGAACAAATAGCCAACAATAATAGCAGATTCCTTCACTGTCTGTTTGCAGACCAACAATCTCTTCCTGGACCGTTTAAGATATAAAAAAAAAATCCAAAACGTATCCAGAAGGCAGAGAAAGAGACTTGCAACCCCACAGTTCTAATTACGGCAACACATAGAACTACAGCAGCGCTGTGACCCTCCAATAGCAGACCCCATTTAGTGGCGTATAAACTGAGCTTTTCAGGAGTGACGGTGATGACAGCCAATCACACAAGACAAAGGACCCATCAGGATCTTGGGAGCTGTCTAAACTCATGGAGGTGGGCTTCAGCTTGAGCTGCGGTTTTTCCGCCTGGTCCTAGTACTCCTGCCCTGGTTGGATGATAAGGACTTTATTCACTCCTCCTCCCAAATCCTCAACTTTGCCTCTCCAACAAATGTCTATTATTTTAGTGGTGCTACTGTCTTGTCTTGATGAGGTGAATCTCATGTCTTCAACCAAGCAACTTCTGGGCTGTTATTCTTTCCCCCTCCAAAATAGAAATCAGGATCTTAGCATAAGTATGTGATTAGTAGAGATGGCACGACAAAGATATCAATAAGCCTGACCTGAGAGGAAACCATTTACAGTTTTTGTATTTGAAAAGGCTGAACTTTCCAAATGTCCTATCCTGCTTGTGTGGTTTATGTTAAGATCAATTATACTGATTTATACCATTAACATTAACATAACATTACATTAAAAAACTAAGTATACAGTATGAACCTCTAATGTTGGTAAGATGATCTACTAGTAGTGTTTTTCTTTAAGGGCTACTACTTCCTTTATTCTTTTTTCTGCCATCAAAGGAAATGAACAAAAAAACCACAACAGTAAAAGCAGATCTGAAAACAGCTTTCAATGCCACATGGTATACAAGTGTAGAGCTGTACTTCATCAACTCAAGAAGCTGAACAATTAAGCCCAACCTTTGCTGTATCAGAATGTCCTCAGATATTTACTGAAAAATTGATTTAACCCAGAAGATGAGATATACTAAAAGGGAGCAAGACAACACAGCTGAATTGGACGAGAGGGAAGTAAATATCTATGAGTCTGCAGAAGAATTTACTGACAATAACATAGTTTCTCCGCCTCAGGAAGGAGGTGAGTAAATCATAGGTGATTTTGTTTGTTTTAAGGATCTTTTAATGAAGCTCTTATTGCTGCAGTTATCTAAAACTGCAGAACAAAATCATCTTTAGTTTTTGGTAATTTAAATAAAAACAAAAAAAATGGAAGCTCATAAAAAACAAGAAGTTAAAGTATTTTTATCTTCTGCTCTTTCTGATAATCATGGCTCGTAGAAAAGAAAGCACAATTTAAGGAACCAGAACTGCTGGTGATCCATCGTATTAAGTCCTCAGTCATCAGAGAAAACTATGTGTGACTTTTAGTGTTCTTTAAGCTTCCATATTATTTCCCTGACAAGTTTTATGGAGATACAGACCTCATTCTTCAGAATGACTAGATAGCAGCTACATTTATTACAAAAAAGTGAAATTAACACTTTCCCCTTTAATCTCTTCCCCTGCAGACCAACAAGCCAACAGACAGCCTGCAGTGGAGAGAAGTTGTGCCCGAAGAGCAAAACTGTGCAACATACTGCCATGGATTTTGTTATCAGCTGCAATCATCATCTTAACCACATACTGTGAGAAAAATGTGCAACACATAAATTTAAAATGTTTTTTGGTCTAAATGCAGATCAATTGTTGCTTCTTGACTGATAAGTCAAAATCTCTACTATAAGATACTGAAGACTAAACTGATGCTGATTGGTTTCTGAGTTTTCTCACCAACAGCAGCTTTACTAAAAAAACAAAAAGATTGTCTTTTCAGCTTCAGCTTGTAAAATTAACACATTTACCTCTGTAACAGTTTAAATGCACACACTAAGATAAAAATAATATAATCTAGTTTCTGAAACTGTTGTGTTACAGACGACTGGATGAGGGATTGCTGCAAATGAGATAAAGAAACCTCACAAAAAGGCATTGAGCAGATTCTGTGAAGACATAACAAGACAGACGAGATAACTGTGGATAAACAAAGGTTAAAAACATTAATGACCAGTACTTAAAGCGCAATAAAGTTAAAATTATCCTCAAAAAGAAATAGGTTCTTATGAAATATATTGTAATATATTCATGTTGAAATGGTGGTAGAGTTCCAGGGAGACTGTAATGTAGTACTTTTGTGAATTTGGTATAAATAGATGACTTAGAAATTACATTTAGTTAGACATCAAATCCTTTGAATGAAACTTTGTTGATCTATCATTATCAGCAATGATCACCTCACTTCTTTTTAAATTTCATGCTAGAAGCCTAACACACCTAGTCTGATCCATCAGGTTGGACAGGAAACATCTGTGCACAGCCATTTTCAGATGTCTCCAGTTGTTCAAAAGGATTCCAAAATGTACCTCTAGGAAATTTTGAATAATTTCCCCAGTTGAGATTAAGAACCCCCTGGAATAGATTTATATCCAGACTTTCTCTGTACATTATTGCCTTCATGTTTCTATCTATCCTAGTCTGCCTGTTCCTGCTGATGGAAACATCCCTGTAAAATGAATACTACATGTTATGAATGCTGGCGTACCATAAATGTTAAATTATAAACAGTTCAGTCTGTGCCTTCAACTCGTTGCCCATAGGAAGACCTTACTTGAATATAAACTAACGGAATATCTTCAGAACAGCTCCAAATGACACAAAACTCATATGGGTGAAAGTAGAACATGATGTAATAACATAAAATCAAAGGGTCAATGTAAAAAAAACAGCATTCCCCTTTAAATTCTGAGAGAGAAACGGTATAGATAACCTAATATAACAACGTTCCAAAAATTCAACCCCCATTTGTTGTGTACACAAATTTAAGGCAATGTTAAAACAAACAGCAAGAAATTACATTTTGTATTTTAACTCCTACTGTGTAAATCGTTATGTTGTCTGCAAAGTATTTCATCATCCTAAGAGAAGGATATCATCTATAGTAAACGGAAACGTAAGACAATAATGGTAAAAACAGAAAGTAAGAAGATTGTAGGATTTACATTAGATCTTGTTTTAATTACTTTTTAAATTTTGAACAAATTCTTCTGAAAAAAAAACTTTTTTCACACAGATTCAAAGTCAATCATATGCAACCCAATTCAGTTCTAGTTATAGAACAATGCAGTAAATATCAGGTTTACCATGTCAGTCTGTGAATATCAATGACTTAGCAGCAATCCCTCCTCCTGAATGAGCACAAAGGAACAAAAGACAGTTTATTAAATCTAATTGGTCCGATACTTATTATGATAATAAACCACCCCATTTGAATTAATGCACAATCACTTGTATTTGCTTTTGTATATATTTCCTCTTTTTACATTTTTAGTAAGTCAGATATTTACTCTTTACTTCAAAAGACTTATTAAAACACTGGAAATTGATCATCAGATGGGAATAAGAATGATAATATTAAGCTAATATAAGATTTGGTGCTTTAAATCTGGTTGTTTAACATATGAATTATTTTTCACTGATCCTCTAGTCATTTTGGACATTAATAAACTGAAGAACGGCTACGACCAAAAACACATCAAACTTTCAGGTGAGAAATTTCATCCTTAAAACCAGTTTTTCCTTTATCCTTTTAGACTAACTGATTTCATTCTTTAGACGTGGAAACAAACAACAGTCACCTACAAGCCAAACTTTTAGGTGGGGTATATTTTTAAATGTATTCTTTTTATAATTGCAATAATTAAATATTTTTCTTTTGCTTTGACAAACTGATGTTCTTTTTTTTTAGAAATGGCAGCAAACATCAGTCAGCTTCATGACAGCTACAAAATACTCCAACAACTGAAAGATGAAATAAACAGACTAAATTATACAATTAAAGGTAAGAGAAAAATAAACTGGAAATTAAAATCATCCTTACATTTTCATTTTTATGATTTACATTTTTTGTAATGATTTTTCTAGTGTTTAGGAATATAAAATACTGAAATTTGTGTGGTTGAGATGAAGCTAAAGAAAAAAAAAATCCTAAAAAGTAATTGTTAAAAGTTTTGACTGATGAAAGCAACATTTGATGCTCCCTAAAACTCTGATCTTGTTTCAAGAAACGTGGTGTCCTGATGGATGGACAAGATTTGGATGCAGCTGTTACTTTAAATCTGAGGAGGAAAAAACTTGGTCTGACAGCAGGAAATACTGTCAGGATAGAGGAGCTGATCTGGTGATCATAAACAATGAGGAGGAACAGGTGGGTCTGTCTAATGATGTATGTTTGACCTTTGATATAAATTTCCCATCTCACAGTCTGAGCTGCTGATATTCTGATGGCTGTTTTTTTTTTCTGAATGCATTGTTTGAACAATTAAGTCTAAACTTCCAATTGTAAAATAAAAGTGACAAATGAAAAAGGCAATTAAAGGACCTTTGTAGGAAAGTTCCTTCATGGAAAAAAAAACAAAAATCAAACCATTTCTTCATGTAAAACAGGTTATCAATCAAAAATTGAAATATAGGAGAGAAAAGGAAATCAGGCTACAAAACAGTAATTCAGCTAAATGGATAAATTAGAGCTCAAAGTCTAATCTTCTCAATGTTACTGCCTTGAATGCAGTAAATGTCACTTCTGTGAATATCAGAATGAGTTTTATCGTTATCTCTATAAGACAATCAAATACATTACATAAAATATGCTCCAAACCATGGGTGCCCAACCAGTTGATCGTAGTCTACCAGTCCGTGAGTTTCAGTCGATCGCGAGAAGTTTTACAATGTAGACCTATTTACGGCTAGGACAAAAAAATATTTAAAAAAACACTAATCAAATCATTGATCACAAGAGGCCAAAGTGTATTTTCATAATAATAAAATGAAAAATAAAAAGTATGCAGGGGACCTTTTTTATGCATGCTGATTGCTGGGTTTGCCATGGTTGCTAGAAGATTTATTAGAAGATTAGAGAGAAAAATATCTTGATTAATTTGGGAATTTGTGTAAAATCTGGTCATCAAATGCAAAAACATTTGGTATTTTTGCTTCGAGTCTCACAGATGATGCAGAAATCACTACCAAACTGAGAGCAGGGTATAAAAACCTGAGCAATGAAACAAGCTCTCATTAGGCAGGAAGGATAGTTTTAATTTGATTAAAAGAAGCTAAAATTATATAAATTTTATAATCCTGAAATAAAAGAATATTAAATGACAAACTTTGATCTACTGTTAAATAGTTTAAGAGCGATTTTTGTATGATGACACAGTGTTATAATTATACTACTTGTTGAAATATACAATATTAAAGTTTACCATTTTGAAATATTTTCTCAATCAGGAATTTGTGAATAAACTGAGTAAAAATGGATATTCCTGGATTGGTCTCTATCACACATGGATAGAAGAGAAAAAAAGGTATGACTGGAGATGGGTGGATGGATCACCACTGACACAAACGTAAGTTTCATCTTAAAAATCACTCAAATATGATCAACTATTTAAAGGTGGAACAATATTATTGTTGATGGTGCCACTGTGTTCTAATGGCTAAAAATAATTTCCCACAATAATGAGCTCTCTGTCTTTTAATGTAAAATATTTCAGTTTTATTTTACATTCAAAGGCATTTCTTTTGGACTAACTCAGGAATCTGGATGCAAATAGAGAAAAACGTGTTTATCATCTATAAATGTTAGACACTGAATAAAAAAATCACTGAAATTAGCTTCCACTTGGATTCTTCAAGTGGAAATTATATGATTTCTTTACTGTCACAATTTTTTAGAGGACAAAATAGGTAAATTCCGTTGGCCTGTATTTTTGATTTGATCTTTTTGTTCATATATCTGTCTAAATTATTATTTACACACCAATCAGATTGAAACGAAGTAGCTTGAGTATAACAATTGAAGATTCAGATATATTAAACAGTTAAATAAATCCAAAATGTTTTCTAAAACAGACTCCTGCTGCTCTAAAAAAGTTAATCTCCACCAAAGGAAAACTGTTAGCAGAGGTAAACTCTGGGTCATGATGGAGAAGGAGCATCAAAATGGAGAGGTGAAGTAGTCAACGTGGTGAGAAAGAAATTATCATGGAAAAGAAACAAAACTCAAGCAGTCATATAAGAAGACCAAAGGCAGACAGAGATGAACAAATGAAAAATGGAGTAAAGCTGTAAAGACTGAAATGAATTAATAAACTGGCAATGACTAACCCAGGAAATATAAACGGCACACTGAGTAAAGTCAAGACCATAGCAGCTAGAACTACTGAATAGTTTATAAAGCAAAGGCAGCAACAGCACCTACATAGCTTGTAAATAAGACAAACAGTAATAACTTGGGAGATAAAAACAGGACATTTTATTGAATTAATTTAAAAAAGAAACCCAAAGCTAAATTTTCAAACTATGAAAAAAAAAAGTTTTATAATGTAGTTCAAACTGTTAACACTGCTGAATGACCCCTTATGACAGAAAAGTTTAATATCTAAAAATATTTTAGGCTTTTAAGCAACAGTACTTCTAGGAATGAATGAAAGAAAGTTAAAGACACTGAAAAGAAAGAGGATGCTCAAAATGAGCTTCTGGGGAGAAAATTAATGTGATTTTCCCTTTGACCTCTGAACACATTCAAAATCTATACAAAATAAAAAAAAATAATTACACTAGGAAATTAAAACAAATGAAGGAGTCTGACAAAATGTCCGTGATGTTTAAAAATTTATTTTTTTTCTTTTGCAGGTTTTGGGGAACTGGATGGCCAAATGAGAACTATAAATATCCGGCAACATGTTGCGATACTGAAGGGAAATGGACACAAACAAAATACGATAACAACAACAAGTTTATATGTGAGAAATAATAGTAATATAAAAACATGGAAAATAAATTGTAGAATTACTTCCTAAAAAATACCAAATGTTTCTTTAGCATTACTACTCTCTGCTTACAGTTTGCCTCTAAGCTTATCCAGAGGGACAGTAGAAGCACATGGTCACTGATGAAGCTTTGATGAAGGATGTTGTAGATAAGATTTTATATTCAGTAGTTCTTAGATTAGAAATAGATTTCTTTTGGGTTAAAATTACTGACTATAATTTTTCATTGATTTGTTTCCTCTTAAATTTAGATAAAAAAGTTTGTAAGCATAATGTCTGTTTAAAAATAATATAAAAATGATGCAGCTGTTTGTTTCTCTGTTAAAAGGGTGACTCCTCTGGTTTCACTTCATCTTTTACTTGTTTTAAGTTGTTTGATAGATTGTAACTATTATTTCAGTGAGGGCTTAAAGTCTAAAAACTAATGGAATTTCCAGGGTTGAATTAGAAATAATCAACACAAATAGAAAGTGACAGCAGTCCTTTCAAAGAAAGGCCATCTGATAGCGGTGCATATGAATTAATAGGATTTTTAAATGTTGAACTGTTACATGTGAAGCAAATGCAGTTAGAATTAATAGTTTAGTTCAGACCTGAGCATCATGCAGCCCTTTGGTTAACTCGGACTGAGCCTTTAAAGGTAAATACAAAAATTACTAAATAGCTTTTCTCTTTGCTTAACCACCTACATTGACTAGAGCCACATTACCGTAGATATTTTCACGACCATAAGGCTTACATCGGACTCAGCAACGGACTCTCAGTTATGTGTCCCATTTCTGTATTTAACACACACATAAGGCGACCGGACTATAGGGCGCTGTGCTTTTTATATACAGGTACAAGTCCTCTACTACCTTTAAATACCCTACTGCGTCGTATTTAAAAATACAGCTGGGGCAAAACTGAGTATGACTGTGCTTTATTCATGTATTTATTACAAAAGTATTAATCAAACCCGGCAGCTGGCCGTGAGACAGATGACACAGCTACGTGTGGTCACCCTGTGATCGCTCTTAAAATCCTGAAACCTGCTGGACGGAATATGTTCGGCTTTTATGGCCGGGTATCCTGGTGCCTGCAGCTAAAATTATTTAGATGAAAAATAACCTGCCAGCAGCCGCTGTAAACCCTTAGTGCTGCCTCAGCCTACAGGCTGCCGATGAAGAGAGATTTTGCTGTCAGCGCAACACGCTGGTATGTGGGGGTCTGAGCGCCTCCCACAGAAATAGGATAATCTGGATGAACTGACTGCAATTATTAAGTTTTCAGGTGGACTTTTCACACACTTAAAAACATATAACAAAACTACTTTATTCCCTTAACACTGATCACAGCAAATATAGCTGCAAGATTTAGATTATTTAGATGAAAAACACCTGCCAGCAGTCGCGGTGAAGAGGAGACGCGCCGGGGCTGCTGCTGAATTAAGTTTTCAGGGAGAAAATACAGCGGGAGCAAAACTGGAGTATGATTGTGCTTTTATTCATGTATTTATTACAAAGTATTAATCAAACCCATCAAAAGTCATCATCCTCTGCTTCTGAATTAAACAGCTGCGCTAAATCAGACATGCCAGTTTCCCCTCCTTCGCTGTCAGTCACTTTCCTTGCAGCGCAGCTCCTCAGAATAATGCCGGCTTTAGCTAAAGCTTGAACAACAGAGCCAGCGGCAGATACTTTAGTCCAAGCATCTACAATCCATCCGCTAAAGGTGGCGTAACTCGTCCCGCGCTGCTTCGCCTTCTTATCCTGAAACTGTGGTCTCCGCCGTCTGTCATCCATCGCCCCACGCCGCCGCAGTGCCTTACTTTCTCGAATCCGCTGCTTCAATAACCGATGTTGAGCGGTTGAAGCTCTTTGTCAGATCCCCGAGCGTGGAACGGCGAAAGCACAGCGCTCATTTGATCTGCGCACCTTTTTTTCACATCGGCTGTGAGATGGGCACGCCAGCGCATGGTGATGCGCGGAAAAACCACCACCGTCTTCTCACATACACCTGTCTCAGCCACGCATCCATCCAGCCTTTTCCATTTGCGTTAATATCATCATATGTCATCAGAGCTGGCTAAGTTCGTTGTCTCGGGCTGGCAGCTCCCAGATCAGCTTCTTCTGATTGGTTGATGCGGCGCCTCGAACCAGCAGCAAAACTTCGGCTTTTTCCATCTCGAAAGCAGCAGAAGCGCGCGGCGGGCGCTTCAGATGCTTAAACGCCCCGACGCGTGTTGCACCAAAATGTCGCGCTGCGGGACCTTTTTGCTGCACACCTATATGCGCGTCAAACCATTGACTTCGCATGTAAACACGCCTGCTTCTGCTGCACCTGCTGGGTCCAGTTCACATTCGATGTCGAAGCGGTTGAACAGCGAGCACAGCGTTAATTTGTTTCCCCATGTTTTTCACATCAGCTGTGAGATGAGCACGCATGGAGTTACATATTAACAGCGAATGGTGAGGGGTGGAAAAAAAAACACCTGGTCTCCTTTACATTCAGCCACATCTTTCATCATCTCCCTCAATGAGGTGGTCTCAAAAGTCGCAGTTACAACACACATATAGGCACACCGCACCATAGGGCGCAATCCGCACATTTTGAGGAAAAAAAAGACGTTTACGTCTGCGCTTTATAGTCGCGTGGAAAAATAACGGTACTTTCATCTTAGTTTGAGCAAAGTAGAATGTTTTTAACGATGATTAAGATTTTGTTGTCATTACTAAATGACACAAGAGAGAAAGGATGATTTCCTCTCCTTCAACCTTCAGTGTGGATAATAGACCCAGAGATGTTCAGCTGGTGAAATGGTAAATGGGCTGTACTTATATAGTGCTTTGAACAAAGTGCTTTATACTATATTCAGTCATTTCAACCATTTAAACACAAACTGATGGTGGTGAGTTACATTGTAGCCACAGCTGCCCTGTGATGGTGGAAAAAAGCTTTAGTTCAGTGTCACTGCTGGA
>JAGKQL010000026.1:8445340-8465328 GCA_018398635.1 Cyprinodon brontotheroides
AAGGCCTTTTAAGGCTAGGAAATACTAAGATATCAATATAGTATCAACAACTACATTGTGTGCAGAATTATTAGGCAAATAAGTATTTTGACCACTTCATCCTTTTCATACATGTTGTCCTACTCCAAGCTGCATAGGCTTGAAAGCAAACTACCAATGAAGTAAATCAGGTGGTGTGCATCTCTGCAATGAAAAGGGGTGTGGCCTAATTAAGGTGAAGACAAGACAAAACGTCAAGATTGGGCCGAGAAATATCTAGAGACTGATTTTTCCAAGGTGTTTTGGTCTGATGAAATAAGAGTGAGTCTTGGTGAGTTTGATGGATGGGCATGAGGCTGGATCAGTTAAGGGCAGCAAGTTCTTTATCGACTCAGACGGCAGCAAGGTGGAGGTGAGGTACTGGTATGGACTGGTAACATCAAAGATGAGCTTGTAGGACCTTTTCGGGTTGATGATGGAGTCAAGATCAACTCCCAGACCTACTGCCAGTTTCTGGAAGACATCTTCAAATCGTGGTACAAGAAGAAGTCACCTTCATTCAAGAAAAACAGGATATTCATGCAGGACAATGCTCCGCCACACGCATCAAAATACACCACAGCATGGCTGGCTAGAAAAAGTCTAAAGGGAAAAAAAATTATGACATGGCCCCCTTGTTCACCTGATCGGAACCCCATCGAGTATCAGGATCTGCTGTGATAGCTGGCCTTAATAACTCATGCCTGTCACCTGCTTAACTCTTTCCAGCTCATAATAATCACTCATATCACCCACCTGCCAGTTTCCCTTATATTGGGCTCAGTTCCAGCTATCATGGCCAGATCATTGTTTTGCTTTCTTTTTGATATTTGTTTTCCTGTTAGTCTGCCTGTGAGTTTTGTTTTTTGTTTTATTGCACGGTTCGTGTCCTGGATCCTGGCGGCCAGTGGAAGAGTGTAGCAGAGACAGGACCTGGAACCAGAACTTGAACAGGACCTTTAAACTGGTCTCCTCCTAGGAGGCATCGGTGCAGCTTCATCAGGATAGCATTAACCCTCCAATTAATTATATTTAAATAGTGTCACCTCAATGCACTTTACAAAGAACAATTCCACCAGATCTACAGTCAGATTGAGTTTTCTATCTAAGGAAAACTAGCTATTTGCATTGACTCATTAACTCGAAGGCAAACTGTCACACCAAGCATACTTGTAGCTACAGTGGAGAGAAAAACTCCCTTTTAATAGGAAGAAACCTCCAGCAGAACCAGACTCAGAGCAACCATCTGCCTAGGCCGACTGGGGTTCGACTGGGGTATATATATATAACTATACCCTTTTCCGGCTCAAGACCATGGTCTCGGATTTGTCTGTCTATGTAAACAGCTATTATGAAAAAACAGTTGAATAAATATTAGCAAGGTTTTAAAAATGTTGTTAAAATATAGTCAATAAGCTTAAAGTCTAAACATAAGCCTATTAAAATGAAGTATTTTAGGTTCTTTGATTTACTTTGTTTTGTAGTATTTTAATTTTCCCGATTCTTATTCCTCAGGGTTTCAACCTGCGCTGCACCATCGTAGTTTACAAAATGTGAAATAAAGTTTGTAAA
Source organism: Cyprinodon brontotheroides (assembly GCA_018398635.1). NCBI lineage: Eukaryota > Metazoa > Chordata > Actinopteri > Cyprinodontiformes > Cyprinodontidae > Cyprinodon > Cyprinodon brontotheroides. The sequence goes on from JAGKQL010000026.1 coordinate 8,446,931, forward strand.
AGCAGAGCTGGTCTCCTGTTCTGCTTCTCCCCAGGTCCTATCAAACCCAGTCAAACATTTCAAACATACAAAGCTAAACAAACATTAATATTCAAATTAAGGACTCAGAGTCTCAAACACTTTTTCACAATGTTTACATGTATAACATACTTCAGTGACGCATGTTTCTTTAAATTCTTCTACTGTACTTCCGATTTTCTGGCCAGACAGAGGGCTGGGCAAGAAGAACTGACACTCACAGATCTGCTTTATTATAAAGCTCAGAAACTTTCTCTCAGAATCAAATCTGTTTTCATAATTGCAGTGAGTTTAGCGTAGCTTCTCTTTAACTATTAGTTATTATCAGGATGTCGTTAAGAATGAGATCCACTCCAAACTTGTTCCAAAAAGTGAGATACAGCATTAAAAAGGAAGAGGACACAGTAGAGTTGGAGAAAGAGAAGGTTTACATCTACAACTACATAAATGACCTGATGGATGATCCTCAGCTAGAAGAAGAAGAAGGTAAGAAAGGAGATTATATAAACAGGTCATACATTAATGTAAGGCAATATGGTTAATGTACTGTACTTGTTTTAGCTGTACCTTTTTTAGACCGAGGAGTCCAGAGCGCTTCACACTACATTCACACATTTAGTTAACATTAAGCTGTCCCTGTAGCAGCCTGACAGAAACACATCTGCTATAGAATTGGTTGAACTGCTCCCTTTGACCAGCATTTACATGGCAGGGGTTAAAGCATGGACAAAATTTGGATTTCTGCGGAGGTGCGTAAAAGTGCGTGTGGGGGGTTACAATTATCTTTTAATATAACTATATATCATTTCAGCGTTTTTTTTCAAGCAGTTCTTCTGAAAGTTTGTTTCCTTAGCACTTTCTCTCGCATCACTGCTATACCTCTCCTGACAAAGCATTACGCGACAATTTGATAATGGGGTCAATCTATGTAGATTAAAAACACATAGTTTTACAATTATTATGAACTTGGATATACAAAATCACATTGTTAGATTGTACTTTTTTCCTTTTTTTATGATAACAGTAATGTATTAAATTTTTTTTTCATCAGCACTTCTAATAAAACAAATATAATTTACAAGACTATTGAGATCTTGATAATTCAGTGGAGGATCACGTACGCATTGGTAACTTTAGCAGTCAGCCCATTAGCAGGCACCCCATTCAAGTGGCGTATGCAAAACCGTGAAAGCTTCCTCTCAGGAGTGACGGTGATTACAGCCAATCAGACAAGATGAAGGACCCCATCAGCATGTTGTGAGCTGTCTAAACTTATGAAAGCGTGTTTCAGCTTGGGCTGCGGTTTTCCGCTTGGTCCTAGTGCTCGATGATTGTAAAAAGTGCATAGGACGAAAATTAACTTCTGGAAAAGTGCATAAGACATGTTCCCAGTACCCCTTGGGTGCTGTTGTTGGTTATATTGCAAAGTGTGAACTGGGTTCAAACTGGGCATCTAGAGAATGCTGCTCTAGTTATTTTTATAAGCCTTAATCTAAGACCTCCTCCTCTGGGTACAGTTTTAATTTCTTCTTGTTGGAAGCCGGGCCTGAAGTTAGCTTCTTTGTCCTCCAGCCACTGTGGCAGGTTGATTTTAAAATCCACCTGCCAGAGTTTTTTTTTCCCATCCAAACTGTTGTTACCACAGAAATAAATGTGAAAACTAATACTTGCTAAGTTATGTATAGTCTTTTTGGCCATCTTATTGGCATGTGTGCGGGTGCAAATTTCCTGCCCTGTATGGATGATAAGGACTTAATTCACTCCTCCTCCCAAATCCTCAACTTTGCCTCTCCAACAAATGAACATGCTGATCCCAAAATAAATGTCTATTATTTTAGCGGTGCTACTGTCTTTTCTTGATGAGGTGAATCTCATGTCTTTAACCAAGCATCTTCTGGGCTGTTATTCTTTTCCCCTCCAAAATAGAAATCAATACAATCTTAGCATAAGTGTGTGAATAGTAGAGATGGTATGACAAAGATATCAATAAGCCTGACCTGAGAGGAAACCATTTACAGTTTTTGTATTGCAAAAAAGCTCAACTTTTATTAGGGTTTAATCAAAGCTGAATACATTCCTCTTTAAGGTTTTGAAGGGTTTTAAAGCTTTCTTTCTTGCAAAACAGTAGAAACTTTTGCAGCTGCTTGAGTGCTGCCTTCAATGTTGGTAAGATGATCTACTAGTAGTGTTTTTCTTTAAGGGCTACTACTTCCTTTATTCTTTTTTCTGCCATCAAAGGAAATGAACAAAAAAACCACAACAGTAAAAGCAGATCTGAAAACAGCTTTCAATGCCACATGGTATACAAGTGTAGAGCTGTACTTCATTTACTCAAGAAGCTGAACAATTAAGCCCAACATTTGCTGTATCAGGATGTCCTCAGATATTTACTGCAAAGTAGATTTAACCAAAAAGATCAGATATACCAAAAGGGAGCAAGAGAACACAGCAGAATGGGAGGAGAGGGAAGTAAATATCTCTGCAGAAGAATTTACTGAAAATAACATAGTTTCTCCACCTCAGGAAGGAGGTGAGTAAATCATAGGTGATTAAGTTTGTTTTAGGGATCTTTGAATGAAGCTCTAAATGCTTATGTTTAACTGTTGGAACAAAAACATCTTCTGTTCTATTTATACTTCAAAATAAGTTAGATATCTGTGTTTATTGTTGTTGCATAAAACTCTATTAATAAATATTTATGTCATATCTAGAATAAATACATCAACTGGTCAATGCTCTTGTAAGGTTTAGATCAGCCAACATGAAAAAAAACATCCACAGTTATCATAAAGCTAATGAACTGCCCTGGCACAGATATCAAAAAGCGGACCTTTTTTGTTAATTGGTAATTGAACCCAAACTTTATTCGAAGCTCATAAAAAAAGAAAAAGTTGAAGTATTTTTTTCTGCTGTTTCTGAAAATTATGGCTCGTAAAAAGGAAAGCACAATTTAAGGAACCAGAACTGCTGGTGATCCACTATATTAAGTCCTCAGTCATCAGAGAAAACTCTGTGAGTTTTAAAGTTCTTTATGCTTTCATATTATTTCCCTGACAAGTTTGAGGGAGATATAATCTTCATTTTTCAGAATTACTAGATAGCAGCTATATTTATTTTAAAAAAGAGAAATTAACACTTTCCCCTTAAATCTCTTCCCCTGCAGACCAACAAGCCAACAGACAGCCTGCAGTGGAGAGAAGTTGTGCTCGAAGAGCAAAACTGTGCAACATACTGCCATGGATTTTGATATCAGCTGCAATCATCATCTTACCCACATACTGTGAGAAAAACTTGCAACACATCAATTTAAAATGTTCTTTTGGTTCAAATGCAGATCAATTGTTGCTTCTTGACTGATAAGTAAAAATCTCTACAATAAGATACTGAAGACTAAACTGATGCTGATTTGTTTCTGAGTTTTCTCACCGACAGCAGCTTTACTAAAAAAACAAAGTTTGTCTTTTCAGTTTCAGCTTGTAAAATAACACATTTATCTCTGTAACAGTTTAAATGCACACACTAAGATAACAATAACATAATCTAGTTTCTGAAACTGTTGTGTTGCAGATGGATGAGGGATTGCTGCAAATGAGATAAAGAAACCTCACAAAAAGACATTGAGCAGATTATGTGAAGACATAACAAGAAAGATGAGATAAATGTGGATAAACAAAGGTTAAAAACATTAATGATCAGTACTTAAAGCGCAATAATGTTAAAATTATCCTCAAAAAGAAATAGGTTCTTATGAAATATATTGTAATATATTCATGTTGAAATGGTGGTAGAGTTCCAGAAAGACTGTAATGTAGTCTTAAGTATAAACAAGTTAAAAAGCAATATTTATGTAGCATTTAGGAAATTACACTTAGGTAGACAACAAATCCTTTTAAGGAAACTTTGTTGATCCATCATTGTCAGCAATGATCACCTTTAGTTCTTTTCAAATTTTATGCTATAAGCCTACAGTAACACACCTAGGGCCGGATTTATATCAAGATCCAATTTTGCGTGCAGTAACTTGCGCTCGCAAACTGGAATTTTGGCATAAGGGGCTGGACCATGGTTTTGCGGGTGAAATTCAACAAAGAGTGATTGCGTAACTGGTGGCAGGTGCAAAACTGTTGGAGACGCCCTACGGTTAAATGATGGTTTTGCGCGTTTTGTGGTTTGCGACATGGCGAGTTTGGACAGCAGAAGGCGCCAAAGGAAATTGACCCCTACGTGGGGAAATGGAGGTGTTGGTGGGATGAAGCCAACAAAACACGGCGGTGAGCTACAGCAAAGAAAGTGTGCTCTGTCACACAGAGGAACGCTATATGTGAACACACCCTGTAATAAAGTAAACGCTGTTGGTGAAACCTTGCAAACAGTGGATGAAGAGTAAAAAGAAGATACGCAGGATATTATTAGAAGGCGAACCAAAGAAAAACTGGCATATAACAAAAGCATCTGCGAACACAAAACAGGAGGGGGGGCATACCAGTAGATGTGAGATGCCTTTAATCTGACCAGCATTGAGGAACAAGTACAGCTGGCGATCTGTGAGGAGCAAAATCACTGGGAATTGCAGCTTCAAAATGGCAATGCTGGATAAGCGATATGTTTGGATGATCGGATTTCGTTCTTTCATTCCAAAAATATTCAACGCAATTTGAAAAACTGCGTTCTTAAGCGTCTCCTGGCTTCATATTTCGCTAAGTACCACCTGCTTTGCGACACGCAGCCCGACGCTGCCGTAGTGGCGCAATTACCATACAGACCATTTGCACTGTAACTTGCGAAAACATGGTAAATATAGAGTCAGATACCCGTTAGCCAAAATTGCTTTCAGGTTTGATAGAAATCACTTCGCGAGTGCTCAATTAATATATTTACATGTTCTCCTCCCACATAAGGCAGCACTTTTGCGTGTAGCGCTACATGTGCATATTCATTGCAGAAAAAAGTACTAAATGGATAGAGGCTATTTAGCATAGCGATGCTTTAAAGACCAAATCCTCTTAACGCGCTGTTGATAGATCGGTTGTACACATTTTTAGCGTGCTGCCAGTGAAATAGCTCACGTTTTTATACACACAAACCTTTGATAGATCCGGCCCCTAGTCTGATCCATCAGGTTGGACAGGAAACATCTGTGCACAGCCATTTTCAGATGTCTCCAGCCATTCAACAGGATTCCAAAATGTACCTCTAGAATATTTTGAATAATTTCCCCAGTTGAGATTAAGAACCCCCTGGAATAGATTTCTATCCAGACTTTCTCTGTATATTGATGCGTTCATCATTTGATATATCTTAGTCTGCCTGTTCCTGCTGATGGAAACATCCCTGTAAAATGATGTTGCCACAGCCATGTTTCATTATAGTATATGGGAATGGTGTCTTTGTCAAAAAAAAAAACCAAGAGAATTCTCATGGTCTAAATACTGTATGTGTTGACAACAAACGCGTTTTGGGTCTCCAAATCGCTTAAACACAGAAACTTGGACTCTTGGTCAAACGCTGTTCAAGATGCTTCGACACTCTGGTTGTTTATCTACTTTGGTCTGTTAATATAAGTCAAAGAGCAGTTTTGCTTTATTTATTTTGATTAGTTGAAAGTTTTGTTTTTAAGTGAGAAGGTCTACATCAAAACATCATCTGTGCAGTCAGTACATCAGGATTATATTCCCACTTGAACATTGTGTGGGAGACGATGGAAGACAGCACTGGGATTCCCAGACAGTGATTCGCCTACATGTTATGAATGCTGGCGCACCATAAAGAATAAATTATGAACAATTTAGTTTGTACCTTCAAGTCGTTGCCCATAGGAAGACCTTACTTGGATATATAACCTAACCGAATATCTTCAGAATGGCTCCAAATGACACAAAACTCATATGGGTGAGTAGAACATGATGTAATAATGTAAAATCAAGGGGCCAATGTAAAAAAAACGCTGTTCCCCTTTAAATTCTGAGAGAGAAACAGTATAAATAATCTAATATAACAACGTTCCAAAAGTCACTCAGCACCCCCCCATCCCCCCCAGGCTTTGTTGTACAAATTTAAGGCAATGTTAAAACAAACAGCAAGAAATTACATTTTGTATTTTAACTCCTACTGTGGTAATCGTTATGTTGTCTGCAAAGTATTTCATCATCCTAAGAGAAGGATATCATCTATAGTAAACAGAAACGTGAGACAATAATGGTAAAAACAGAAAGTAAGAAGATTGTAGGATTTACATTAGATCTTGTTTTAATTTGTTTTTCAATTTTGAACAAATTCTTCTGGAAAAAAAAAACTTTTTTCACACAGATTCAAAGTCAATCATATGCAACCCAATTCAGTTCTAGTTATAGAACAATGCAGTGAATATCAGGTTTACCGTGTCAGTCAGTGAATATCACTGACTTAGCAGCAATCCCTCCTCCTGAATGAGCACAAAAAAACAAAAGACAGTTTATTAAATCTAATTGGTCAAATACTTATTATGATAATAAACCACCTCATTTGAATTTATGCACAATCACTTGTATTTGCTTTTGTATATATTTCTTCTTTTTACATTTTTAGTAAGTCAGATATTTACTGTTTACTTCAAAAGACTTATTAAAACACTGGATATTCACCTGATTCTCAGATAGAAATAAGAATGATAATATTTAGGCTATATAAGATTCGGTGCTTTGAATCCGATTGTTTAATGTGGATTATTTTTCACTGATCCACTAGTCATTTTGGACATTAATAAAGTGAAGAACGGCTACGACCAACAACACGTCAAATTTTCAGGTGAGACATTTCATCCTTAAAACCAGTTAATATTTTTCCTTTATCCTTTTAGACTAACTGATTTTATTCTTTAGACACCGAAACAAACAACAGTCACCAACAAGCCAAACTTTTAGGTGGGGTATTTTTGAAATCTATTATTTTATGATTGCAATAGTAAAATATTTTTCTTTTGCTTTAACAAACTGATGTTATTTTTTTAGAAATGGCAGCAAACAACAATCAGCTTCAGGACAGCTACAATATACTCCAACAACTGAAAGAGGAAATAAGCAGGCTAAATTATATAATTAAAGATAAGAGAAAAATAAACTGGAAATTAAAATCAACCTTACATTTTCATTTTTATGGTTTGCATCTTTTCCAAAGATTTTTATAAAATACTGAAAAAACACGAACTGGCTGAGATAAAGCTAAAGAAAAAATGTCCATGTTTTTGAAAATGTTGACTGATGAAATCAACATTTGATGCTCCCTAAAACTCTGATCTTGTTTCAAGGAAAGTTGTGTCCTGATGGATGGACAAAATTTGGATCCAGCTGTTACTTTAAATCTTGGGAGAAAAAAACTTGGTCTGACAGCAGGGAATACTGTCAGGAAAGAGGATCTGATCTGGTGATCATAAACAATGAGGAGGAACAGGTGGGTCTGTCTAATGATGTATGTTTGACCTTTGATATAAATTTCCCATCTCACAGTCTGAGCTGCTGATATTCTGTTAGCTTTTTTTTTTTCTAAATGCATTGTTTGAACAATTAAGTTGAAACTTTTAATGAAGCATAATCTCTATTTTTGTAAAATAAAAGTGATTAATGGAAAAGGCAGTCAAAGGACCTTTGTAGGAAAGTTCCTTCATGGAAAAATAAAAATAAAACCATTTCTTTATGTTAAACAATTTAACAATCAACAACTGAAATATAGGAGAGAAAAGGAAATCAGGCTAAAAACCAGCAATTCAGCTAAATGGATAAATTAGAGCTCAAAGTCTAATCTTCTCAATGTTACTGCCTTGAATGCTGTAAATGTCATATCTGTGAATATCAAAATGAGTTTTATCAATATCTCTATAAAACAATCTAATACATTACATAAAATATGCTCTAAACTGTTTGTAATGTCAATCACAGGCAACAAGAAGCAGTCTAGAGAGCAGACTATGAACGTATACACTCTTCACTAAATAAAAATAGCTTCTAGAACAACCAACATCTTAAATAATCAGTTGACAGACCCCCAGTTGGCGTACAATGTGGGTCTAATAATGGCAGTGTTTTCCCCAGGGTGGGAGAGGGTCTGTCTTCTGCTCCTCATTCCCCACATCGTATCACTTGGAGTAACGATTCAGCCAAGCTCTCCACATGCGCACACAATATCAGAACCGGCTAAACAGACCAGCTCTGGCACACTCAGACTAAAACTGACTTCCTAGAGTCCAAATGTAAAAAAGCTGGCAGCGGCCATCAAGCACAGGGATCTCATTAATAAAAAAAAAAATAAAATAAAAATAAAGTGCTTTTTGTCTCATAAAGTTTTTGTACTTATTTAAAATAGTCTTTTTTTTCCTTAAATTAAAAAATATTAGCTTCTAGAACAAACAACATATTAAATAATCAGTTGGCAGACCCCCAGTCTTTTTTTCCTTATTGTCTGAGCCCTCAATTATTTTCCAAAACTTTATTAAGCCCAGAGTGCATTGATATTTCCTTTCAACCTCTCATTTAGTTACTTTTCAAAAGCCCAGAGCTCATTGATTGACTTGTGAGCAATTTCTGTGTTTTCATTGGTTAACGGTGCATGTTGTTTGGCATCTCTGAATGTATTAGTAAAGATTAATTTCTTCAAATTCTGCTGTAATGTTGTTTTTACTATTGGGTTAAATTGGTAGCAATTCAAGGCATCACGGTCATATTACAAGTAAAAAAGTATTTCCATGTTGTTTAGCAGCTTTTTAATATTGAAAATCCCCAAGTAAACCTGAGCTTACATTAACAAAAAATTAATTCGGAGTAAAGGCTTCTGTTTCCCTGCTACCTGGAGGACAAGGATGTCTTACTGACAGGAAGATAAGTTTGTTTTACTTTCCATTGTAGCGAGATGCTTTATTATCTTTAGAACAACATAATCAAATTTATTACATTTTTTGTTAGATGTGTCCAAAGGTAAAAGTTCAAACAATCTAGATCTTGTGCAGTTATAAAACTATGTTTACTATCTGTTTGCTTGTTCCCTGTGTTTTTCTGTTTTGTTTGTTCTTTTGTTTGTAAATTCGCCTTGAGACCAGCTTCCAGAGATGGATTACAAACATGTATCACTTTTTAATTCTGAACTTTAAAAAGTTTCATTTTAAATAAATATGCTGTTTATGATTTATTAGAAGATTAGAGAGAAAAGAATCTTGATTAATTTGGGCATTTGTGTAAAATCTGGTCATCAAATGCAAAAACATTTGGTATTTTTTCTTTGAGTCTCACAGATGATGCAGAAATCAATTTTATAAGCTCCGCCTACAGAACTGAGAGCAGGTTATAAAAACCTGAGCGATGAAACACGCTCTCATTAAGGCTGGAAGGGTATTTTTAATTTGATTAAAAGAAGCTAAAATTATATAAATTTTATAGTTCTGAAATAAAAGAGTATTAAATGACAAACTTTGATCTACTGTTAAATAGTTTAAGAGAGGTTTTTGTATGATGACACAGTGTTATTATTATACTACATGTGCTGAAATATACAATTTTTAAAATTACCATTTTGAAATCTTTTCTCAATCAGGAATTTGTGAAAAAGCTAAATGAATATGGATATTCCTGGATTGGTCTTCGATACAATATGAAAAGGAGACATGTCTGGAGATGGGTGGATGAATCACCACTGACACAAGCGTAAGTTTCATCTTAAAATTAACTCAAATATGATCAACTATTAAAAGGTGGAACAATATTACTGTTGATGGTGCCACTGTGTTGTCATGGCTAAAAATGATTTCCCACAATAATGAGCTCTCTGTCTTTTAATGTAAGATATTTCAGTTTTATCTTATTTTCAAAGGCATTTCTGTTGGACTAATTCAGGAATCTGGATGCAAATTGAGAAAAAACTTGTGTATCATCTATAAATGTTAGATACTGAATAAAAAAACAATCACTGAAATTAGCTTCTACTTGGATTCTTTATGTGGAAATAATATGATTTCTTTACTATCACATTTTTTTAGAGGACAAGTAAAATGAGGTAATTTCCATTGATCTGCATTTTCAATTTGATCTTTTTGTTCATATATCTGTCTAAATTATTATTTACACACCAATCAAATTGAAACAGAGTAGCTTGAGTATAACAACTGAAGATTCAGATATATTAAACAGTTAAATAAATCCAAAACATTTTCTAAAACAGACTCCTGCTGCTCTAAAAAAGTTCATCTCCACCAAAGGAAAACTGTTAGCAGCGGTAAACTCTGGGTCATGATGGAGAAGGAGCATCAAAATGGAGAGGTGAAATAATTAACGTGGTGAAAAACAGAAATTATCATGGAAAAGAAACAAAACACAAGCAGTCATATAAGAAGACCAAAGGCAGACAGAGCTGAACAAATGAAACATGGAGTAAAGCTGTAAAGACTGAAATAAATAAATAACCTGGCAATGACTAACCCAGGAAATATAAACGGCACACTGAGTAAAGTCAAGGCCATAGCAGCTACAACTACTGAATAGTTTATGAAGCAAAGGCAGCAACAGCAACGACATAGCTTGTAAATAAGACCAATAGTTAATAACTTGGGGGATAAAAACAGGACATTTTATTGAATTAATGAAAAAAAGAAACCTGAAGCAAAATTTTCGAACAGTGAAAAAAAAAAGTTTTATAATGTAGTTCAAACTGTTAACACTGCTGCATGATCCCTTATGACAGAAAGGTTTCATATTTAAAAATATTTCAAGATTTTAAGCAACAGTACTTCTAGGAAAGAATAAAAGAAAGTTAAAGACACTGAAAAGAATTAGGATGCATAGAATGAGCATCTGGAGAGAAAATTAATGTGATTTTCCCTTTACCCTCTGAACACATACAAAATCTATAAAAAAACAACAACAGATAATTACACCAGGAAATTGAAAAAAAAAAAATGAAGGAGTCTGAAAAAATGTTAGTGATGTTTAAAAATTATTATTTTTTTCTTCCTCAGGTTTTGGGAAATTGGAAGGCCAACCAAGGACTATAACTATCCAGCAATATGTTGCAATACTGATGGGACATGGACACAAGGATATTACAATTACACCTTCAAGTGGATATGTGAGAAATAATAGTAATATAAAAACAGGGAAAATAAATTGTAGAATTACTTCTGAAAAAATACCGAATGTTTCTTTAGCATTACTACTCACTGCTTACAGTTTGCCTCTAAGCTTATCCAGAGGGACAGTAGAAGCACATGGTCACTGATGAAGCTTTGATGAATGATGTTGTAACTAACAGATTTTATATTCAGTAGTTCTTAGATTATAACTAGATTTCTTTTAGGTTAAAATCACTGGCTATAATTTTTCATTGATTTGTTTCCTCTTAAATTTAGATTAAAAAGTTTGTGAGTATAATGTCTGTTTAAAAATAATAAAAAAAATGATTCAGCTGTTTCTCTGTTAAAAGTGTGACTCCTCTGGTTTCACTTCATATTTTACTTGTTTTAAGTTGTTTGATAGATTGCAATTATTATTTCACTGAGGGCTTAAAGTCTAAAAACTAATGGAATTTTCAAAATGGAATTAGAAATAATCAAGACAAATAGAAAGTGACAGCTGTCCTTTCAAAGAAAGGCCATCTGATAGCAGTGCATATGATTAATAAGATTTTTAAATGTTGAACTGTTACATGTGAAGCAAATGCAGTTAGGATTAATAGTTTAGTTCAGAGCTGAGCATCATGCAGCCCTTTGGTTAACTCTGACTAGCCTTTAAAAGTAAATACAAAATTATTAAATAGTGTTCCTCTTTGCTTTACCATCTACATTGACCAGAGCCACATCACTTTAATTTTAGTTTGAGCAAAGAAGATTTATGTTAACGATGATTAAGATTTTGTGGTCATTACCAAATGACACAAGAGCGAAAGGATTATTTCCTCTCCTTCAACCTTCAGTGTGGATAATAGACCCAGAGATGTTCAGCTGGTAAAATGGAAAGTGGGCTGTACTTCTATAGCACTATTGTGCTAAGTAAGTACAGTAGTGCTTTACACTACAGTACATTCAGTCAGTCATCTATTTACACACACACTGATGGTGGTGAGTTACATTGTAGCCACAGCTGCCCTGGGGCTCACTGATAGAACCGAGGCTGCTGTAAGATGGCGGCACCAGTCCCTCTGACCAACATCAGTAGGCAATGCAGGTGAAGTATCTTGCCCAAGGACACAACGACACTGAAAGCCAGGTTCAAACTGACAACCCTCCGGTTAAAGGGCGAACTCTTTCATCCAATGCCACTGTCACTCCTGGAACCTATTGACCTGCAGCCTGATGTGATGCTGGAAAGAGCTTTAAGTCAGTGTCACTGCTGGATTATTACTCTTCTCAAAGCTGAGAACTTTCCAGTCATGAGAAGAAATAATTATAAAAAAATAACAGGTTGGATTTCTTAGGTTTAATCTGTAGACCTGAACAAACATTCTTAGTGATAAAGTTGATGAAATTCAGATATAGATTCTCTCTCACTGATGATCATCTGTCAGCTGAGCTTCAAATCTCCACTTTAAACATCCAACCTGACTTTGATGCACTTGGTAAAGATAAAGATTACTTCCACTAAAACAATCAATTGATGTGGTTTAACTACACATGCAGGCATGTTAAGGCAATAACTAGTAGTTTATTATCACATTTTATTTGAAGGCATTTTTCTTATTATTACAGTATAGTTACAATTATTGTTGTTATCTGATGCATCTTGTTAAGTATTTGGTTAACAAAAAAACATAGTGAGTCTTTAGAAGATAAATGTCTTTGCAGCTGTATGTTAAACTCAAAATAGGTTTTAGAGTGAATGTGACTATTTACTAATGATGCACGAATGTTAAGAACTTTCACTTTTTGTTTACCATTAATTCATGAAATTTGGCTCAATAGATGATATATTTTGGAAAACAACCTCACGGCTTCATGTTGCTAAATTATAACACATATTCCTACTAGTTTATCAGTTTATCTATATAATGCAATGTTTTTCCAGTGTATTTTATGGAGAAATACAACCAATATTATTTTCGACCACCCCTGGTTTAGCTTTTTAATAATCTAGATTTTGGAGTATCTTCTAAAAAAGGTATAGATGAAGTAAAGACAGTTGTGTAAAGAAATATGTTATCCTCTTAGGTGAAAAGTAAAAAAGCACTGGCTCTTTGATATATTGTCAGAAATGCATAAATAACTATCTGTTGTGTGAATTATTTTCAGTGTAGACATGCAGAGGTGCAAAGGACATAAATTTCGATTTAACTCCTTTAATATAGTTCCAAGAGTATGTAAATGTTTGTCATCGCAGTAACATTATTAATAAAGAAAATAAAAAAGCAGGAGAAAAAATAACATAAAAAATAATGCCGCATACCTACCTCTCATACTGGGTTACATTTAAGTTTTGGAGTTTTTCTTTATAGAAAGTATTCCGTAAAAAATTCAAAAAATATCCACTCAGGACTTGGTTTTCAAGATTTGAAGACGGTTTTAGTTTTAGACGTTTATAGAAAGTAGCTCAGCAGCCAGTGTGTATGCGTCCTCCTAACAGACATGTTCAAATTTAGGGTGTAGTGTACTTTTTGCAGCGCTTTTTAATGAACCGTTTGTGACTTCACCCTTCGACTAAACACTGCTGCTCATAAGAAAAAACTAACAATCATCTATTTTCCATTTTATGATATTAGGTGAATTGGAATTATTTCAGTTATGCAACATTATTGAATTTAATAAATATGTGTTTGATAATGTACTTTATTTACTTTCTTCACATGCATCAAATAAAATAATTTCCTTGAATGTTCTTTCATCCTCAAAGCGTTTTGCTGAGGGCCTAAACAAACATTTATAACTTCTCTGATGAAGTTGTTTTACAAGTAAGAACTACGTTCAACCTCTCTTCACCGCTTTAATATTATCAGGATGGACTCCAAAAGAAAATCCAGTCCAGATATGTTCCAAAGAGGGAGATCAAGCGTAGCAAAGCAAAAAGAAACAGCAGAATTAATTTGAAACGAAAACCCAGAAAAACAAAGACCAACAGACTTTATTGTTTGTAGCTTAAAATGTTTCCTCCTCCATCCGAAGCGGTTTCTCTGCTAAGAAATAGTGATGCTAAAGTTCCAAGAAACTGTTTGCAAAGAGCAGTTTTACACGTCTAAATTAGTTTCTCCACCACATCAGGGTGTTAGTGTCGCTGTTGGTCTAGAACAGGAATTCCCAAACTTTACTATGCCAAGACCCCCCTACACCAGTACATTTTCAGCTGAGGCCCCACCTTATATGAAACATGCATTAAAACTCATGTGTAAGCTACAGTGACAGAATTAAAAAATGAGTGAACAAACCACCTAAATAAAAACACATTTACTTTGTATAGATGAAGTCACAATTATATTTTATTAAACTTTAATTCATTAATTTATTAAATAAAATATAACAATAACATAGGCCCACCACTTTAATTTTAATAACCTTTTTTTAAACGATGAACCTCTTTATACCTTGCAAAAACAGAAATATTTGTGAACAAAATAAAAGTTTGTCCCAAATTAAACATGCAGGCATTTTATATAATGCAGGCCTAACGACAAATGTAGGCTACATGAGAGATAAATAGACATACTGTGCTAATGGGAGCAGTGGGCCTGATGGCTTCTACAGTTTGTCCAGTCTGGGCTCGATGTCTGTCAGAGCAACACGCATGTCATTCTCCACATTCAAAAGTGATCTGTGTTTAGTTTTCAGTACTTTTAAAGTGGGAAGGCCAGACTCACACAAGTAAGTGGTTGCAAATGGGAGGAGACATTTCAGAGCCCTTTCCACTAGGGTGGGAAACTCTTGTCTTGACATACAGCCAGAAAATATTATTTGTAAGCTTTAGGTGAAAGGTTTTCATAATGCAGTCATACCCAGACAGGAATAGTTTAATTATTTTTATTCAATAAAAATTATTTCATGTATAACTTTTTATTTTATTTATTTTTTCTCCATCTTCCTGCGGCCCCCCTGGTGCCCCCTGGCGCAGCCCCCAATTGAAAATCAGGGGTCTAGCTCACAGAGATTACTGATCACATGCAAGAAGGTATGACCTGGTATGAAACTGATTAGGTTTCAGGATTTTTACTTTACTAATGTTTCTGAAAATCTTCTCTGTTCATCATGCATCACGTTCTAATCCGCACATGATGCATGAATTATTGTACTGCCTGCCCGCTCTCACTTGCATTAAAAAACAGCTCCTCCTAGTCTAAATTCCGGGATAATTTATCCGACTCGCGGGCATCCGGGTAGCGACACAAATGACTATTTTTGCTACACAAACCAGCACAAACAGAGCTGAGTTAATTGACACCCATTTTGTCTGATTTGAAGAAGGTGAGGGGGCTGCTTGACCTTTGATGACCTCTAGAAATATTTCTTTATACCTTTAAAATGATAGCGGCACAAAACAAAATGTTTGCTGCACAAACCAGCACAAACGTAGCACAAACATTTGACACTAATTTTGTCTGATTTGAAGAAGGTGGGGGGCCAACTTCACTCAGGTGCATCACAAGACTTGGGATGTCTGCGTTACTCGTTACTCTTGGCTTCGGTTTGATGCAGAGATCACAGATTAGCGGACCACTGTCCGGTTTTATGCCGAAAAGTGCATCCCTGCCCTGATATGCATCCCCAGTCGCAGGAGCGCGCCTCGCTCTGTACAATTGCATATCAACGTGGAAAACTGATTAAAATATGACCAATGGAGCTACTTGTTGTTATGTTAATGATATAAAAACATTTAAATATACCTCTCGTGGGAAAAAAAAATTGTGGTTATTTGTCAGATTTATTTACAAAAGTACGGGTGTCATGAACAACATTAAATCCAAAGATTTTGTCCAAGGTAAGGGCTGATTTATTTGTTGTAGTCTCTTGTTATTCACACACAACAATAAACAGTGATAGCCGACGGGAGTTTGGAAATGCAAACTTTGTCTGAAGCGGAACATCTACACAGCACAGCGTTCACAGACCAGCGTGATGCATTCACGAGCGTCAGATAGCTATGGTGCATTCAGGAGCATAGGACATTTCATACTTACAAGGAAAGAGACACAAACGGAACAGAATTTAACTCATACAATAATGTATTTATTCAGAAACAGTGTGGGCTTTCTAACAATACTGAATGCTCTATAATTGTATTTCTTTCTTTTTTTTATTATGCACATCTGCTAGCTTTTTATTCTAAAAAATCTATAATATTACAGCAGCAAATTATCAAAGTTTTTCAAAAGCCTGTTTAAAAGCTCTAAATGAGGCTTCAGATCATACAGTGACAATTGCGCTGTCATTGTTTTACAGGGCAGAATTTGCTTTTGCTGACTCTTGTCCTTTAAATGTCAGGACTCCTGTCTATGTGTTTGTGTTCTGTGTTTATCTCCCTTGCTCCACCAGGAGGCGCCTGGTTCTGGTCTGCCTCCTCACACACCTGCTGATGGTTTTCTCATTAATGGAGTGTTCTTAAGCTGCTGACTTAAAAATGTCTCAGGACCTTTACTGGTTGATGATTTTCTTTATTCGATCCGCTGATTTTTAATTGGTTACCCCTGGTTTAATATTTATTTCACGTCATGTGTGCCATCCATTGCAGATCATTGGCTCCATCCACATCTAGTGAAAACTAGTGTAATTAGATGAGTCATGTAACAAACATTGGTTAGCTAAATTAAAATTGGTGTCAACCACCTCGGCTATGTTTGTGCTGGATTTGTGCAGCAACATTTTTCATTTGTGCTCCTATCATTTTAAAGATATAAAGAAAAATGTTCTCCAGGGGTCATCAGAGGTCAACAGTCCCGTAGCCCCGCTCACATTTGCAAAAATAAATAAATTTGGTGTCAATCATGTGCTACGTTCATGCAGCTAATTTTTATTCATTTTTTTTTGCCACTATCATATATTTTCCAAGTTAAAATTAAATTATTCATATTCATAGGTTAGCAACTTATAATTCATATGAAATTCAGTTTCAGCATGAACAGATGTTCACTGACCTTTAATGACCTCTACAAACTATTATTAATATCATTAAAATTATAGCAGTACCAATTAAATATTTGCTATACAAAAATATACAATTTTAAAATATATATTTTAAATATAAAATATATTTAAAAAAATACAGTACAGACCAAATGTTTGGACACACCTTCTCATTCAAAGAGTTTTCTTTATTTTCATGACTATGAAAATTGTAGATTCACACAGAAGGCATAAAAACTATGAATTAAGACGTGGATTTATATACTTAACAAAGAAGTGTGAAACAACTGAAAATCCGTCTTTTATTCTAGGTTCTTCATAGTAGCCACCTTTTGGTTTGATTACTTACTCTTGGCATTCTCACTACCATAACAAACAGATGTTAAAATAAAAAAAATAGTTTGGGCTGGTTTGAAGAATAATATGTTTTTGGTTGTGATGCTTTTGTTTTAAAGTTGTTAGCCAAAGTTTAAAGGTCAAAAGGTTTAAATTTATTCATCCCAATTTTTTTTTTATTTAACAAAGGTGTCTGGTTGACCTTTGGTAACCTCTGGAAGGTTGTCAATTTGTTTAAAATGATAGTGGCACAAGTGAAAATGTTTGCTACAGTACACAACCTCAGACAAACATAGCAGAAATGTTTGACACCATTTCTTGAAAGGTTTGAAGACAGTGGGGGGCGCCAACATTACTCTAGTTGCAAACTTGTCAAAATTCTGTCTTAAAATGAACTTTCTCCATTTGCCTCATTAGCACATACAGTACTTTGAAAGTTAGTTTCTAGCACCAGTTTTTTTTCCAATCTTAGGTGATACACTGCAACTAATGAAACTTTGTAGAAGTAGCTTGATATTTTGTGCATTTTGCGACTAAAATGAATCTATAACTAACTGATCAGAACTTCCTCACTGATCTATGAGCACGGACAGGCTCATTTCCTATATCAAAGTTTTCAGGAAGAAAGAAACCCTACAGATCAGTATCATGTAATGCCAGACTTAGCAGTACAAAAGGTTCCTGTTTGATCATTGCGGTTCAAAGAAAAAATATGTTTAAATGCAGCAAATATGTCAAGCACATACCGTAAGAAGTCTGTAAGTAGATGTCTTGTAGACATTTCCTTTCTGATAAACTGATTTTTTTTTTTTTTATAATCTAAGTATACCAATACAAACTTTACTTTAAAAGGCAAATAAAATGCTTACCATGACAGGTCTCTATAAAAATGACTGCAAACCATTTTTCATAAACTAGTACTGCTGAAAATGTTTCTTGGGTTTTCTAAAACCCAGTGATTTTTAACCAGTGTGTCGCAGCACATCGTAAAGTC
>JAGKQL010000026.1:8485328-8553517 GCA_018398635.1 Cyprinodon brontotheroides
CCTCCATTATTTGAATGTCAGCAGACAGCAAGAAGCCTCCCAGATCTCCAGATGCATTTGAGATATCAAAAAAGTACTCCAGGGTGTTGTTCAGCATGGGGGTGAGTAGAAAATGAAGGCTAATCATGTTTTGGGTGTACTATTCCTTTATACACAGAAACTTGGACTCTTGGTCAAACGTTGTTCAAGATGCTTCGACACTCTGGTTGTATATCTGCTCTGGTCTGTTATTATAAGTCAAAAAACAGTTTTGCTTCATTTACTTTGATTAGTTGAAAAATGTGTTTTAAGTGAGAAAGTCTACTTCAAAACATCATCTGTGCAGTCAGGACATCATGATTATAACCCCACTTGAACATTGTGTTCTTGTTCAGAGTGATAGATTCCCTGGATACTGACGGGAGACAGCACTGGGATTCCCCAGCCAGAGCTCTCTAAAGCTGGCCAGGCTCTCAGGATTTCCTGCTGCGGCTGGAAGTCATAAAAGTGTATAGTATAAAGTAAAGTGTAAAGTATAAAGTGTTTTTAAGTTTCGTGGTAAAAAAAACAAACAAGCAAAAAAACAAAAAAACAAAAAAAATGCAACCAACAGAATGTGAAATCAAATATTTTTGGCCATCAGTTTTTAAAATATTTAGTTATTGTAGGTATTAATAAACAGTTTTACCCCAGTTCATTTAGAAAATGTGTTAGTGGAGAACGAATAATCAGAGCTCACTTTCTTTTCCTTGTACATATCAATCCATTCTGCCGACTCCTTTTTTTAATACCTGTGGAGTTTAACCTCTTTAAATTTATTTATTGTTTATATACAGACATCTCTGCAGAGCCATCACAGCTTGCATGTTGTGTCTGTCTTCCCAAAAAACTCCTGGGTCAGCTTTTCTGATTAGTTCACATTTAGCATCAAACTGTAAAATTATTAGGATATCAGAACTCCAGCGTCGGGACACTCAAACCGTTCCCGCTCTCAGACGTAGGACCTCTTCATGCTGCTTAAAGCTTTCCCCCGTAGACTTTGCATGTAAATCAGATTATTTGATGCCTAATAAGCGTTCAGTGTGAACACACCATATGTTTCCTTCTGGTCACTTTTGGCAAACACCAGAAGGTTACCATGGGCCTTTAAGAAGCAGTGGTTCCCTCTGACCCCCTACCATGTGGGACTCATTGCTGGATTGCAGTAGAGAAATGTGTTCTTCTGGAAGGTTCTTCTCTCCACAGATAAATGCTAAAGTTGTGACAGCGTGGCCATGAGGTTCTTTGTAATCTCTCAGACATTCTCTTCCAATCATTCAGTTTAGACAGTAGGGTCTAAGAAGTGTCCTAGTGGTTCCAAACCTCTTCTATTTAGGAATAATGGAGGCCGCTGTGCCCATGGGGCCATCAGAGCTGCAGAAATGTTTCTGTTCTTCTACGTATTTGTGCCTCAAGACAAACCTATTTACCAGGCTTAAAGACAGTTCCTTTGACTTTGTGTTGCTCGTTTAATTGATTAAGATTTGTTTTTTGTACTTTTGGTCTTTTCTGTTTAGACTTTTGGCTGCTTGTGAAATATCTGCCCATTAAAAAAGTTTATTCTTCCCGTTTTAGATGTTGAACATGAAAATCACTGCTAAATCAAAAATTAAATATTACCTCTTAAAGGGGAACAATGTTTTTTTTTTACATTGGGCCCTTGATTTTACGTTATTAAATCATGTTCTACACACCCATATGAGTTCTGTGTCAGTTGGAGCTGTTCTGAAGATATTCAGTTAGGTTATATCTAGGGCTGCAACAACGAATCGATAAAATCGATAAAATCGACTTTTAAAAGATGTTGGCAACGAATTTCATCATCGATTAGTTGTGTCGCACGATTATTGCGGTCATCCGCCGCGCCGCCATCACTGCCTCTTGACTGCAAGGAGGAAGAAAAAAAATATGGCAGAGAGAGCCAGCGCCAAGAGGTGCAGTGTTGCCAACTCAGCGACTTTTCAGACCCCTCCAGCGACTATTTTTCAAAAAGTCGACTAGCGACAAATCTGCCGACTTTTTTAGGGTGCCACCGGCAGCTTTTGGAGACTCTTAACGGAAAAGCATGTATCGTTCCTACTCTGGCCGCGGAAACCCCATCCCCATCCCGCTGCGTTTTCCAAGAGGAGTCTCCTCTCAGCGCTGCAGTCAGAGCCTCAGCGTCCAGACTGCAAATAAGCGCACATGCGCCGGACTGGCGGCTAAAATTGATCACAATAATTAAAATAGCCTGCGCTTTGTAAAGCGAAAAAAGTCGTAACATGCAACTTTTTCAAAGAAATTAACATGGTTACGGAACCACCATGTTTGTTTTGGTATTAAAGTGGAGAGGGAAACGTAAGTTAGTTTTTCTCAGGTAGCTCATCTCTGATGCTTTCCTTACCTTATTAGTATAAGTTGCTATGACAGTGATGTAAGTGTCAAGCTACTTATTTTACTTTTAATTTCATTTTGAATTAGCTTAAGCAGCGCTTATATATCTTACTTTTATAAATAAATTAACTTTAAAAGAATTATGAGGACAAGGCTTTTAAAGTTTAAATCTTCTGGCAAAGAGATAAAGTAAAGAAGATCCTGCAATTCTATGGAAGTAAAGCAGAATAAAAATCCAGCAAGATCAGTAATGTGTCAATTAATTATCTGCCACATTCCCATGTGTAAATATCTGTCTTTGGAGGATGTGTTTTGTAGCTACCTCTAGTTCTCTCATTTTTATTCCAAATACAATTTATAATTTGAATCCACAGGGCCATTTTTATCTCTATGGTTAAGTATTTTTCTCAAAGTAGCAACTTTAACTGCTATACTTTCTTGTCTTATAAAAGGCAGAACTCTATTAGTCTAAAAAAACTAATTTGTTGTTGAAATGGGGGACCTATTGTTTGAACCCCCTTAGGGGCTTTAAAAAACAAAAATGTCTTTTTTTTGCGCGCTTTATGAAACAAAGTAGCCTATATTTTTGTGGATGTACAGCTACATTTCTCATGTAAGTTTAAGTGTAATTTTAACACAAACATTTATTTTTCATATTGCACCAGTACAGTTAATGAGAAACCTGTACTTGTGTGCTTGTTTGTTCTGGTTCTAAAATGTTTATTTTGGAATAAAGATAGTTAATATAAAAAATATTTTGTCCGATTCATCTCATTAATCGAAAAAATAATCAAATCCGATTCATCGATTTTTAAAATAATCAAGTAGTTGCAGCCCTAGTTATATCCAAGTAACCCCTGTGGCCCAGGCTGGCTGTTACGACTCCAGTCCGGCGTGCAGATGACGTAATACACGCACCGCTTTGTTTTTAGAAGATATAAATATAAAAAATGTAACTGTGGATGTCTGAGGGACAGTGATTCCGATACATGTTACGAATGCTGGCGTACCATAAATGATAAATTATGAACAGTTTAGTTTGTGCCTTCAACTCGTTGCCCATAGGAAGACGTTACTTGGATATAACCTAACCGAATATCTTCAGAACAGCTCCAAATGACACAAAACTGATATGGGTGAGTAGAACATGATGTAATAAGGTAAAATCAAGGGGCCAAATGAAAGAAAAAACGGCGTCCCCCTTTAAATTCTGAGAGAGAAACGGTATAGATAACCTAATATAACAATTTTCCAAAATTCACTCAGCGACCCCGTTGCACAACTTTAAGGCAATGTTAAAGCAAACAGCAAGAAATTACATTTTGTATTTTAACTCCTACTTTGTAAATCTTTATGCTGTTGTCTGCAAAGTATTTGATCATCCTAAGAGAAGGATATCATCTATAGTAAACAGAAACGTAACACAATAATGGTACAAACAGGAAGTAAGAATAATGTAGGATTTACATTTGATCTTGTATTGATTGGATTTTCAATTTTGAACAAATTCTTCTGGAAAAAAAAAAAAATTATTTTCACAAAGATTCAAAGTCAATCATATGCAACCCAATTCAGTTTTAGTTATAAAACAATGCAGTGAATATCAGGTTCACCATGTCAGTCTGTTCATATCACTGACTAAGCAGCAATCCCTCCTCCTGAATGAACACAAAGGAACAAAAGACAGTTTATTCAATCTAATTGGTCCAATACTTATTATGATAATAAACCACCCCATTTTAATTTATGCACAATCACTTTAAGATTTTTTTTTATTTTGTATATATTTGTACATTTTACATTACAAGTAAGAAGGATAATTACTCTTTACTTCCTAACAGATAACCTATTAAAACACTGAAAATTCACCTGATCATTAGATGGGAATAAGAATGATAATATTTAAGCTAATATAAGATTCAGTGCTTTAAATCTGATTGTTTAACATGTGGATTTTTTTTCACTGGTCTTCTAGTCATTTTGGACATTAATAAACTGAAGAACGGCTACAACCAACAACACGTCAAACTTTCAGGTGAGAAATTTCATCCTTTAAACCAGTAAATATTTTTGCTTTATCCTTTTAAACAAATTGATTTTATTCTTCAGACACAGTAACAAACAACAGTCACCTACAAGCCAAACTTTTAGGTGGGGTATGTTTTTAAATGTAATCTTTTATAATTGCAATAGTGAAATTTTTTTCTTGCTTTAACGAACTGATGTTATTTTTTTAGAAATGGCGGCAAACAACAGTCAGCTTCAGTACAGCTACAGTTTACTCATTCAAAAACACGAACAACTGAAAGATGAAATGAACAGACTGAATTATGCAATTAAAGGTAAGAGAAAAATAAACTGGAAATTAAAATCAATCTTACATTTTGCATCTTTTGTTGATTAATGATTTTTCTAGTGGCTGAGATAAAGCTAAAGAAAAAAAAGTCCAAAAAAGTCATTGCTTAAAATGTTGACTGATGAAAGCAACATTTGATGCTCCTAAAACTCTGATCTTGTTTCAAGGAAAGTTGTGTCCTTATGGATGGACAAAATTTGGATGCAGCTGTTACTTTAAATCTTGGGTGAAAAAAACTTGGTCTGAAAGCAGGAAATACTGTCAGGAAAGAGGATCTGATCTGGTGATCATAAACAATGAGGAGGAACAGGTGGGTCTGTCTAATGATGTATGTTTGAACTTTGATAGAAATTTCCAATCTCACAGTCTGAGCCGCTGATATTCTGTCAGCTGTTTTTTTTTTTCTGAATGCATTGTTTAAACAATTACGTTGAAACTTCTAATGAAGCATAATCTCTATTTTTGTAAAATAAAAGTGATGAATGGAAAAGGCAGTTAAAGGACATTTGTAGGAAAGTTCCTTCATGAGAAAAAATAAAACTAAAACCATTTCTTTATGTAAAACAGTTTAACAATCAACAATTGAAATATAGGGGAGAAAAAGAAATCAGGCTACAAACCAGCAATTTACCTAAATGGATAAATTAGAGCTCAAAGTCTAATCTTCTCAATGTTACTGCCTTAAATGCTGTTAATGTCATATCTGTGAATATCAGAATGAGTTTTATCATTATCTCTATAAAACAAATCAGATGCATTACATAAAATATGCTCTAAAATGTTTGTGATTTCGAACACAGGCAAAAAGAAGCAGTCTAGAGAGCAGACTATGAACTTATACACTCCACTCAATTTTAAAAATATTATCTTCTAGAACAAACAACATTTTAAATAATTAGCTGGCAGACCCCCAGTTGTCGTACAATGTGGGTCTAATAATGGCAGTGTTTTCCTCAGGGTGGGAGAGGGTCTGTCTTCTGCTCCTCATTCCCCACATTGTATCTCTTAGAGTAACGATTCAGCCAAGCTCTCCACATGCGCACACAATATCAGAACCGGTTAAACAGACTCTCTGGCTCACTCAGGCTAAAACTGACTTCCTACACTCCAAATGTAAATAAGCTGGCAGTGGCCATCAAGCACAGGGCTCTAATAATAAAGTGCTTTTTGTCTCATTAAGTTTTTGTATTTATTTAAAATAGTCTTTGTTCCTCATTGTCTGAGTCCTCAATTATTTTCCAAAACTTTAATAACTACAAAGTGCATTAATATTTGCTTTCAGCCTCTCAGTTACTTTTCAAAAGCCCAGAGCTCATTCATTGACTTGTGATCAATTTCTGTGTTTTCATTGGTTAACGGTTCATGTTGTTTGGCATCTCTGAATGTATTAGTAAAGATTATTTTCTTCAAATTCTGATGTAATGTTGTTTTTACCATTGGGTTAAATTAGTAGCAATTCAAGGCATCATGGACATATTACAAGTAAAAAAATTTATTTCTATGTTGTTTAGCAGCTTTTTAATACTGAAAATCCCCAAGTAAACCTGAGCTTACATTAACAAAACATTAATTCTGAGTAAAGGCTCCTGTTTCCCTGCTACCTGGAGTACAAGGATGTCTTACTGACAGGAAGATACGTTTGTTTAACTTTCCTTTGTAGCGAGATGCTTTATTATCTTTAGAACAACATTATAATTTAACATATTGAATTTTTTATCAGATGTGTTCAAAGGTAAAAGTTCAAACAATCTACATTTTGTGCAGTTAGAAAACTATGTTTACTATCTGTTTACTTGTTCCCTGTGTTTTTTGGTTTTGTTTGTTCTTTTGTTTTTAAATTCGACTTGAGATCAGCTTTCAGAGATGGATTACAAGCATGTATTACTTTTTAATTCTATGTGAAAACACACTGGCTTTTTCCCCTCAGCACAAATTCTCAGATGTTTGTGTCCTTTAAGCTGCTCCCAAATTTAGCAAAGTTCTTTCTGATGCAACAAGGATTTGAACCCAAGTCCCCCTCATTACACATAAAGACTTAATGTAGATCTAGACAGTTTTTTCTAATGTATCCTAAAAACAAACTTATTATTATCATTAGTTATTAATTTTGATCAGAATATTTTCTTTGTCAAATTATACTAAAGTATTGTAGAATTAAACCGCAAAAACTTTAAAAAGTGTCATTTTAAATCAATATGCTGTTTATGATTTATTAGATGATTAGAAAGAAAAAAATCTTGATTAATTTGGGTATTTGTGTAAAATCTGGAAATTAAATGCAAAAAAATCTCACAGATGATGCAGAAATCACTTTTATAGGCTCCGCCTACCAAACTGAGAGCAGGGTATAAAAACCTGAGCGATGAAACAAGCTCTCATTAAGGCAGGAAGGATATTTTTAATTTGATTAAAAGAAGCCAAAAGAATATTAATCTCAAATTCTGAAATAAAAGAGTATTAAATGACAAACTTTGATCTAGTGTTAAATAGTTTAAGAGAGGTATTTGTATGATGATAATGTTATTATTATACTACTTGTGCTGAAATATACAATTTTAAAAATTACCATTTTGAAATATTTTCTCAATCAGGAATTTGTGAAAGGGCTAAATAAAGACGGAGCGTCCTGGATTGGTCTTCAATACAAGCTGATAGGGTCACATCATTACTGGAGATGGGTGGATGGATCCCCAGTGACACAAGCGTAAGTTTCATCTTAAAAATCACTCAAATATGATCAACTATTTAAAGGTGGAACAATATTACTGTTGATGGTGCCACTGTGTTCTCATGGCTAAAACTGATTTCCCACAATAATGAGCTCTTTTCTCTTAATGTAAGATATTTAAGTTTTATTTTACATTCAAAGGCATTTTTGTTGAACTAATTCAGGAATCTGGATGCAAATGGAGAAAAACTTGTGTATCATTTATAAATGTTACACACTGTATATAAAAAAAAAAAAAATCATTCATCCTGTCTGCTGAACTAATGCTAGTTTTACTCACATGCCTGGAAGATGTCTAGTGCTACTACCACAGATGATCTTGCTCTTCCCAATGGAATT
This sequence comes from Cyprinodon brontotheroides, assembly GCA_018398635.1. NCBI lineage: Eukaryota > Metazoa > Chordata > Actinopteri > Cyprinodontiformes > Cyprinodontidae > Cyprinodon > Cyprinodon brontotheroides. The sequence continues at coordinate 8,493,143 of JAGKQL010000026.1, forward strand.
GAACGATTCAGATTAGCTAGCTGAATGAGAGGAGGTGTTAGAAGGGGTAGAGCGTAGCCGCCTGAGGAACGGGCTGCCTGTTACGCCTCCAGTCCGCATGCGTGGATGGCGTCATACACACTCAGCTTTGTTTTCAAAACAATATAATTATAAAAATATAACCCGGGGATGTCTGGGGGACAGTGACTGCACACCATAAATGATAAATATATGAACAGTTTAGTTTGTGCCTTCAAAAATTAGTTGCCCATGAGGAAGACATTCACTTGGATATAACATCAGCATATCTTCAGGAAACGGCTCCAAATGACACAAAACTCATATGGGTGAGTAGAACATGATGTAATAATGTTGTACAATCAAAAGGACCCAATGTAAAAAAAAAGGGGTTCCCCTCTAAAGTCAGTCAACTGTGCTGAGCTGTTTAACTCCTCTCTTATTGGTTGTTCTGCCTGAAATTTCGCCTTCTCTCTTTTTGATTGGCTGTTTTGTAGTCCGTGTTCGTGCGTGCTTGAAGCACGAGTTATACATTTTATACAAATATTCTGAGTCAGGCAGGAGTTCTAAAGACTGCTGGAAAAATCGATAAGCAAAGAGTGTAAGCTATCAAAAATTCTGAAAAAGAAAATGTGAGAGTTTCCCTTTTACCAATACTTCTATAATATTACTGTTTTCATTTTTTATCATCCCTTTGAGGCAGTTCAGTTATAAATAGTAGGTATTATTTCTTTTATAGAATATAACAACACAAGATGGTGCCTAAATATCTGATTTTTTTTTATATAGAAAGCATAATTAGAGTTTCACATAATAATACTGACATTTAATTGACCATTCCTACTTCTAGAAATAGAATAAAGATGAGAACAAATATTGGTTTTATTTTACATAGATTTCAATGTTTATAAGTAAATTAGTACAAACAGTAGTGTCTGGTAAAGATGCTTGAATCTGGCTGTTTATTTTGGATATCATTACATTACATTACAGATAAGATAATGTTATTTTTTATCATTGTTAAAAACTATTTTATATTTGAATAAACTTTGGCTAATTTTTTAGTTTTATGCTTTGAAGATGATGCCACTAAAAAAGAAAATAGACATAAGGAGCTATTTCATGATGCGATGATGCATTCGCATCCACCTCAAAAATATGTAGTTGCGCCCCTGGCTGTTAAGCATATGGTCTGAATTACGGACAGTCAAATTAAACACACAGACTTAAAGCAGATATATGATAAAAAATGTGGATGTTCAGAATGGGAATCTGAAGAGGAAATAAATCTGATTTTCCCCCTGCCCTCTTAGCTCATACAAAATCTATAAATGATTAAACTTAGAAATAGAAAAGGATTCATGAATCTGACAAAACCTATTTGAATCTTTAAAATTATTATTTTTTTCTTTCACAGATTGTGGGGAAATGGATGGCCAAATCAGTACTATTACGATCAAGCAACATGTTGCAATACTGAAGGGAAATTGACAAATGAACATGGTGGTTACCAGACCTGGATTTGTGAGAAATAAGGAAAGAAATTTTACAAGGAAGCCAATAAATACCTTTAAAAATCATAATGTTTCTTTAGCATTGCTACTCATTGCTTACAGTTGGCCTCTAAACTTATCCAGAGGGACAGATAGGACATGGTTACTGATGAAGCTTTGATGGAGGATGTTGTAGGTTAGTGTCAAACAGACCCTATATTCAGTAGTACTTAGTTCTTAAGTATATTAATTTTAGGTTAAACTTACTGATAATTTGCTTCCATTAATCTATTTATTTCCTCAGAATTTTATGATAGAAAGTTACTAACCAAAATTTCTCTTTAAAAATAATGTAAAAATAAGCAGCTGTTTTTGTCTCTGCCAAAAGGGTGACTCCTCTGGTTTTATGTCCTCTTAATGTTTTTAAGGTGTTTGATAGATGATAATTATTATTATTATTACAATTAAGGCTGGTCTGAAAGGTCTTAAATTCAGAAAAATGATGACTATCTGAGAGTGAGATAAAAAAATCATTAACATAAATAGAAGATGACAGCAGCCATCTGATAGTGGTGCATCTCAATTAATAGGATTATTAAACATTTAATCGTTAACTGTGAAGCAAATGCTGTTAGGATTAATAGCATTTGGTTAACCCTCACTGGAATGTAAAAAGTAAAGAAAAAAGTTACAAAATAGTTCAACCAAATCTGCTTTGTGTTATCCCACAAAAATCCCTAAAAAAAAAATCCATTCTCTGATGGGAAGTGTTTTGTGAGTACTTGGTGCTCTATCTACCTGCTGCAAGTGTTACAATGTACAGTTCCTCAAATATGACATCGGTTGAAACACGACTATTAGATGGCTCATTCTAGTAAAAGTTTGCGGCATTAAAGCTTTTACAGTTTTGTCAAAAGAAAGGGAAAATTCTCCCAGAGGTCAGAAAATAAGGTTTGGTTGACAGGATCTGTATTTACTGTAGATGTAACTAACTGATGTATGAAATGAACTGACTTTAAGGCAAGGCCCTTTTGTTTGTTAAATGCTCAGACCGGTGAAAAACTTTATGAGAAAGTAGCAGTTTCTCTTAAGCCAACTGGTGATAAATTAACTCACTCACATGCATACCCTGAAAGAAGTCATACCATCAGCTGAACACCTCCATAGGTTTTCAAGTGTCTTGCCCGAGGATACGATGACACTGAAAGCCGGGCTCGATCTGACAACCCTCCGGTTAAAGGGTGAACTTCTTCATCCGACGCCACTGTCACCCCTGGAACCTATTGACCTGCAGTCTGATGTGATGCTGGCAGAGAGCTTTAAGTCAGTGTCACTGCTGGATTATTACTCTTCTCAAAGCTGAGAACTTTCCAGTCATGAGAAGAAATAAATATAGTAGGCTCAATCTGTAGACCTAAAAAATCATTCTCAGTGATAAAGATGATCAATTTCTGATATAGATCCTCTCTCACTGATGACGATCAGTGAGAGAGGATTATCTGTCAGCTGAGCTACAAATCTTCACTTTATTCATCCAACCTGACTTTGATGCACTTGGTAAAGCTCAAGAGAGACTAGATTTCTTCCAGTAAAAACATCAAATGATGCAGTTTAACTACATACTATGCAGAAATATTAAGGCAATAACTAGCATTTTATTATCACATTTGTTTTGGAGGTATTTTCCACATTATCACAGTTCAGTTATAATTATTGTTATCTGATGCATTTTGTTTAATATTTGCTGAACAAAAAAAAAAAAAGTCTTTGAAACTGCATGTTAAACTCAGAATAGGTTTTAGAGTGAATGTGACTTAATGTTTACTAATGATGCACACATGTTAAGAACTTTAACTTTTTGTTTACCATTGATTCATGAAATTTGGCTCTAAAAAGGTATAGAATGAAGTAAAGACAGTTGTGTAAAGAAATAAGTTATCCTGTTTGGAGAGAAGTGGAAAAACACTGGCTCTTTTATATATTGAGTGAAATACATAAAAACTATTCTGTTATGTGGCCTATTTTCAGTGTGGACATGAAGGGGTGCAAAGGAAATAACTTTGATTTAACTTCTTTAACATAGTTCCAAGGATATGTAAAGTTTTGTCATTGCAGTAACAATAATAATAAAGGAAATATAAAAGCATGAAGAAGAAAACATTCTTTAAATTATGTTATTTACCTACCTCTCATACTGGGTTTCATTTAATGTAGTTTCCTTCTAGAAAGTAGTTCAGCAGCCAGTGTGTAACTTTCTCCTAACAGACATGTTAATTTGTGGTGTACTTGTTGCAGCGTTTTTTTAATGAACAGTTTGTGAATTCACCCTTCGACTAAAAACTGCTGCTCATAAGAAAAACCCTATCGACAATAATCTATTTTCCATTTTATGATATTGAGTGAATTGGAATTACTTCAGTTACTGTATGCAACATAGGTATTGAATTTAATACAGTAAGTGTTTGATAATTTACTTTTTTAATTTCTTCACATGCATCAAATAAAAATAATTTCCTTAAATGCTTGTTCATCCTCAAGAGATTTTTGCTGAGGGCCTAAACAAGACTGGAGCTAAACCACAGAGAAATGCCATGTTTACAATTTATAATGTTTGTCTGATAGGGAGAAGTTGTTTAACAAGTTAAGAACTACGTTCAACCTCTCTTCTCGTCTTTAATATTATCAGGATAAACTCCAGAAAGAAAATCCAATCCAGATATGTTCCACAGAACAACATCCAGCATAACAAAGCAAGAAGAAAAATCAGAATGCATTAGAAAATACAACCCAGAAAAAGAAGACCAAGCAGACTTTATTGTTTGTAGCTTAAAATGTTTCCTCCTTCATCTGAAGCAGTTTTTCTGCTCAGAGCTAGTGACGCTAAAGTTCCCAGAAACTGTTTGCAAAAAGCAGTTTTACACGTCTAAATTAGTTCCTCCACCACATCAGGGTGTTAGTGCAGCTGTTGGTCTAGATAACTGAGAGATTTATGGTCACATGCAAGAAGGTGTGAACTGGCATGAAACTGATTAGGCATCAGGATTATTACTGAACTTTCTGAAAATCTTCTCTGTCCACAATATGGACACTTTGGTCCTAAAAGATTGTCCCTCATCCTTGAGGGTTAAGGTGCATACCTCAGTCTTGCCCTAAGAAGCTGGATCTATATTTAGCTGTGACTATTATAATTTTACTTATCTATGCAGTTTAAAATCCAAACAATTACAAAAAGAACATACTAAAATGGGTAATTAACTTCTGCTCCCCCCTCATCATTTAACAAAATTGACAATTCCGTTTTACAACATAGAGGACCCAGATATTTAGTGTTCATTATGAGCGAACAGCTCATTTTTTTACTGTGCAGACCAGTAGATAGACTGCAGTAAAATGATGCTCTACTGTCTGGTTCACAGCATTTTAGTCTGAAAATGGTGTCAGCCCTACAGAATCAATCACACTCTAGGCACAGTTGAACATAAAGACAGACCTGAATGAGAACACATGCATAAGTTTACTCGGGCACAAAAATAGCTGAGTTTGTCATTCCTTCTTCGTCATAGCTTATGACTTTTATATAATGCGAGCTAACACAAGACCAGCTTTAGTTTCTGTATTACAATAAATAGAACTTGCAAAGTATCATATCCTGTGGAAAAAGGCTTATCTAATAATGTATGTCTTTGTGGTGTTTGGGGAAGGTTTAATCATAGACATACAATAATGTTCAAGTCCACAAACCAAGGCCTTTAAAGACTAGGAAATGCTAAGATATCAATATAGTATTGAAAGCTGTTAAGATAATAACAACTGTATGTCATGAGCTTCTAATGCTGCTGAGCAGACTGGCTAAATGTGTCTCTTCAAGGCCTGTGACTTCCTCAAATTACTTCTGAAACTAGACGAGAGGGTGATAGAAAAAAGTATTAGCAGTTCTCAGTGGCAGCTTCTTGCTGCATGGTGCACAGGTGTAGACTTCACAAAATCCAGAACCAAAACAATCAAGTCCATATCAGTGGCTGCATCAGGATGTCCTCAGTTATTTAATTTAAGGTAAATGTAACCTCCAAAGTGAGATATGCCAAAAAGGAGCAAGAACATGAACATCTTGAGGGAAAAAAATCATGTTGTTTTATTTATAGACTGTGTGATGTGTTAGGAACAACAGGAGGATGCCACATCATTTGATGGAAAATGAAAATTATCAACCTACAGAGGGCTTATTGAATTCAAAAGACACCCCAAAAAATTATAGTGAAAAAATGATGCGGCAGGCTGGTCCATTTTGCTGAAATTTCATTGCAGCAAAACTCAAATTGGTATTTAGTAATTTGTATGGCTCCCATCGCGGCATGTATATGCATGCCTGACAACATCGGGGCATGCTCCTAATGACACTGCATGCTGATGGTCTCCCTGGGGTATCTCTTCCCAGATCTGGACCAGGGCATCACTGGAGCTCCCTGGACAAGTCGGAGGTGCAACCTGGCGGTGTCGGGATGGATCGAGACATAATGTCCCATGAGGTGTTCTGGCCGGATTTAGGTCAGGGCGCAGCCTGGGGGCCAATCAATGGTACTTCAATTCCTTCATCCTCAAGTACTACCTGCCCATACGTCTTGCCGCCATAGAGGCTGGACATACGTCACGTACCATGAGGAACCCAGGACCCACTGCACCAGCATAGGGTCTGGACAATGGCTGCAAGGATTTTATCTCCCTGATACCTAATGGCAGTCAGGGTGCCCGTTGTCTAGCCTGCATATAGGTCTGTGCGTCCCTTCATGGATATGCCTCCTCAGACCATCACTGACCAAACACCAAACCGGGTCATGCTGAGCGATGTTACAGGCGCGCATAACGCTTCCTTCTTCCAGACACTTTCATGTTCGTCAACAAGCACATGTGCTCAGGGTGAACCTGCTCTCATACTAATGAAAGCACAGAGTAGTGGCGGACTTTACCGCCAATAATAAATTCATTCTGTGGCAAAAATGCCAATCGAAGCTCACGATTGTCGGACGGTGAGCACAGGGGGGCCCACTAGAGGACATCGGGCCCTCAGGCCACAAATTCTTCATGAAGTCTGTTTCTGATTGTTTGGTCAGAAACATTCACACAAGTGGCCTGCTGGAGGTCATTTTTGTAGAGACTCTGGCAGTGCTCCTCCATAAACTATGGAATCTTACTTTATTTTGCAGTGAAATGTTGCATCATGTATTAAACCAATATGGGACACAATTTATCGGTAATTATTTTACAAATCACAGATACTCATGTTTGTCCAACACGCATCACCTCTACGGTAAATCAAACAAGAATCAAAGAAATAAAAGGCAGGAAATACTAAGACCAGCTCAGCTCATTATTTGCTGCCATCAAGGTTGCCTAGAGACAGACACAACTCACCAACTCTGCTATGTCACCCAGTTTAACCCCTGCTACTCCACCAATTCCTTAGAAGGAAGCTCTTACAAAAATATAGACTTCAGCGGGAAGAATTAAATCCATAGCTGAGGGTTTTTAACCATCAAGTGTTTGGTAGGTTTTCACAGTCAATCACATCCACCTGAACATAAAATCAAGCCTGTAATACCAATAGGAGCCCTTGTTTTTCTGCATGAGCATGCAAATGAAACAATGAATGCACATTTCTGTTTCTGGGCTAAAAAGCATCACAAAACGAGCATAACACTGAAAAAAAAGTTCATCCTTTGTTTCTTTGTGAAAATGCAGAAAGATGGAAGAAGGAAGCTGCTGATAAGAGGTGTTCATGGTGAGACTTACCTGAACTAATTGAGTGGAACCCAGTTATGCTGCCAAACAACATTTGTTGGCTCACAAACAACCAGCACAAAACAGCAAAAGCTAAATATCAGCCACAAAGTAAAACAGTCTCTTTTCTATAATCACACCTTTACCATTTCATTCAGCATAACACAGATTTCAGCAGCTTTTCCACACAGCGGTGGTTTAAAAAAACTCAACAGAAAAACAGAGTAAACCAGCTCAACTTACCACCGGGCCTGGCTCTCCTCGATCCCCTCTGGCCCCTCTGATCCCAGGGCCCCCCTGTTAGAAACCAAAAACATAATATTCAGATATGCAGCATCAATAAATTTAATGGTAGTAAGCGGGTTTGTGTGTCTGAATGGACAAAAAGGAAAAGAAAAAAATGGGGTTAAAATGATGAAACCAAAGCAACTTAAACTGCAAAATAAAGATTATTTGCTAAAAGTATAAGTATGTAATATGATCTTTGTGTATTGGGTGGACTTTGATCATCCAATTTCATTAAAAAGGCTCAATTTATTTAGTACTGTATTAACATGCTGTGTTTTCTTCATTGGACCAATAACACTCAGTACCTCTATATGCAGTTTATTTAATATCAAAGCAACATGATTGCCTTTTAGGGCTGCTCAGTGGCAAGCAGTGGGTAGCACTGTTGCCTTGCACCAAGAAGGTTGCGGGGTCGATTCCCGGCCCTGGGTCTTTCTGCATGGAGTTTGCAAGTTCTCCCTGAGCCTGCACGGGTTCTCTCCGGGTACTCCGGCTTCCTCCCAAAGTCCACAAACATGACTGTTGGGTTAATTAGCTTCTCTTAATTGTCCTTAAGTGTGAGTGTGTGCGTGAATGGTTGTTTGTCCTGTCTGTCTCTGTGTTGCCCTGAACTGGCGACCTGTCCAGGATGTACCCCGCCTGTTGCCCGTGGACAGTTAGAGATAGGCACCAGCACCCCTCATGACCCCGCTTGGGATAAAGCATGTCAGAAAATGGATGGATGGGTAATGCCTTTTAAAAAAAGGATAAATATAATAAGTTGCTCACTGGTACTCCGGGAGGACCAGGTAGACCTTTGCTGTCTTGTGTGCAGGTGCAGGCTTTGGGCAAGGCCGGGCAGTCTGCTTCCTTCCTCTGGATGATCATGGTGGGATGGAAATGAAAAAGAAAAAGAGAAACATATTTGTATGATAAAATGGTTTAAAATATGAGCAAAAAAACTAAAGGTTTGAAACTTGTTGCATTTCTAGTAAACTGATGAAAGATGCAATGCAAAGTGAAAATCTTAAAGATCGCCCATCAGAGCTTTCTGCAACTGCCTCTGTTGAATCGTTTACCAACAAATTAAAACAAAAATGTATTTAAAAGTTTACATTAGACTTCTTAGCAGAAGACAATTTAAATAAATCAGAAAAATCCTCTTAAAAATACATAACTAATAGATATCAAAACAGCAACAAAAAACAGATGGTGTGGACTTGTAGCATATTCCATTCTGAAAGTAACTTTAGGAACTCCTCTGGATAAATCTATAACATTTAAAGCATTTTTCCAGATCTCTAACTTTGGTTTCTATGGGTTTTTCTTTTTCCTTAAAGAGTCTGAAAAAAGATAAACCTAAAGAAATTTCAAATTTGACCTCACCAGACCAGGAAGTTCGCAGCACTTGTCTCTGGAGGCCCATGAAGTGCTGCAAATAATGTCAAAGTTCTGGAGCTGGAACTGCAGGAAAAGGATGATGAGATCGAAGTTTGAATGAAACATGCCTGAATGTGCATTTATATTAATCATTTGATATAAAGACATAAAAATCAATCCTAGCGAAGCTTTCCACACATTACTGTGATTAAAAAAAAATATAGTGAAAATGTTATTTTCAAAATCCTTCTAGGTTAGTTTTGAAATAATACTAATAATGTTGGATAAAATCACTCCTTCCTGGTTCCGGTAATTGAATGAGAACATTTGTACAATCAGCAGCAGAGAACAAAGGTAACATCATATGCTATAATATTAACCTCAGATTTCTCGTCTCATAACTATAATTCATTTCAAACTTATCTATTTAAACTTTACATTCGGGAAGCTCAGTTCAAGATCCTCACAGAAAAGTGTCTGAATTAGCAAGAAAGAAAAAAAGTGAAAATGGTTTGTATAAAATTTCCTTTAATTTTCATTGCTAAATCGCTTTAAAAGATTTGACTGCACTGCTCCTGCTTTGCTAATCAATGACACCATTTACCGTCACACAGGAGGCATTGCTGAGATGCTCTCTGTGACGAAGCCAATCAGATGGACTGGTGATAACAGGAGTGAAGATGATAGGCCTGACGAGGGTCAAATTAGACTCTGTGATCATGCGGTGCTTGGTGACTCCTAAAACTGAAGCTAAAATATTATCAGTAATCTGTCCTTTTTTACTTAATTACCTTCCTTTACAACTATTGATCAAAACAGTCATCAAGCAAAATTACATCCTCCTTCTAGACCTTGCAGCTTTTGTGCACTGCAAAAACAATCTAGAAATAAGTAAGAAATTCTTATATTAAGTGTATTTGAGAATGTAAATAAGATGATTTGCCAATAGAATGAGCATTTTTACCCTTAAAGTAAGAATTAAATAACATGCACTTGAAATATAACAATGCAATTGTTTTTTCTTATTTTAAATGTAATTGTTCTTGTTCCGTTGACAAATGTTCTTACTTAATTCCTAAATTCAGGAAGAAATGCATTTATTTTAAGAAAAAAAAATGACTTATTTAGAATAAAAATTTTGCCAGCTGAACATTTTTCCTGATAATCATCTGATCTGGATAGAGGACAGGTTTAAATCTACTGCTTGAGTGTGAGTAGACCTGAGCAGTGTTTTTTGTGCACTTTGATTTCACACTGTTTACCGGTGCAGAGTTGTCCTGGTTCTGTCGAGAGCGAACCATCCTGCCCAAAACTTCCATCCCATCTGTGCTGATGTTTCCTGCAGCGTTGATCGACTTCTCTGTCACCATTTTGCAGTCGATGAACACCTTGGCACTCGTCTTGCTGATTGCAATATGCAGCTGCAGTGGAAAAAAAGTAAATAAAACAGAGCTTCATTAAGTGTTTAAAATAGTTTTAGAGCATCTAACACAAATACTGCAATGAACCACAATTTTATACCATAATTATTAATTATTATATCTGCAAGATCAACTAATTTCAGGGTTTTCAGCAGCAATAAAATAGTATAAGATAAAACTTTAGGTAGGGCTTATATGGCAAAGGGAAAACTCAGCAGTTTATGTAGCAGAAGAGCTCCCTCTGCCTGTGTGCAGCTGTAAATGCAGCCTTTCTCTTCTTTCAGCTAATAGAGGAACACCAATATAAGATCTCTTTGCATGGAATGAAAATATCTGATTTTTAAGAGCAGATACTATTTAGATCAAAAACTAAATCTTTTTATGATGCCAGAATCCAGACAAGATGTGAATTTGAATTTAAGATTACAAAGGTCTGTGCATGGCTTTGAAATTATATCTAGCACAATGAATGAATTACTTGATGTTTTAAAGAATACATTAAACACTAATGTGAAAAAAAAAAAAACAGAATGGATGTTAGATGTAGAGAAAGAGATTTGCTAATGGAAAAAAAATTTAATCACTCATGGTCCCTCTTTCCTCCCAATAGATGCTACACAGTATACATATTTATGGATGTTTTGCAAATGGCCTGAGTCCATTAGAGGAACACTCATCTGCAGTGAACAACCCCCACCCCTCCAGAAAACCACAGCGTAGAACACAACATTTGTTAGAATGGAAAAACACATGAAAGAATCTGAAGATCTTGTTGTCACTAATGTTGGGAGGGGAGCAGACAGGTCATGGTGTGTGGTAGTGATAGTGATGGTGAATAGTACTGTGGACAGAGAAGCACTGTAGTGATGTAACATTGATCAATATCAGTTATTAAAAAATAACAGCAATACTAATATCTTCAGATAATCTTTTGCAGAGGTTGTCGATATTGGAAGGCCTTCCATCTGGCCTTCCAAATGTTACCAGCATATTTTTGGGGGGAATGAAAGAGCTCTAACTACTTGCTCTAATAATACGCTCCGTTTAAAATGACACATGCAGGTGTTGTTCTTAGCAACACAGACGTTTGAGTGCTGAACTGAGAGTTAGAAATGTGACACCTTGCCAAGCTGCTGTGAGTTATTCTGTTTAATTGATGTCAAACACCCACTAATGTAATCCTGTTCAGCTCCTACAGTATAAAATGAAATGAGAACTTAAAAGGTCATGAGAGTAAAAAAATATAAAAACTTGAAAGTTAACATAATGCAATGTTATGTATTGTAGGTGTCCATTAACTGTATTCACTGTGAATTGTATATATATATGTTTTTTTTTTTCTTTTTTTTTCTTTACTCACTTATTCTGTTATTTTATACACTTTTCTAAGGTCCACCTTGTTTGACCATTATTGCTTTAACCTTCTTTTACTGCTGATGTAACACCACAATTTCCCTATCGTGATACAATAAAAAAATAATTTTCTATTCTATTCTATTCTATTCTATTCTATTCTATTCTATTCTATTCTATTCTATGAGTGAATGTGTATAAGAGCTTAACTTTAAAAGCCAGCAGAAAGATTAACTGTTATATCTTATGTGAATCTAACTTTGGTAGTTTACTTTAAAGAGGAAAATGGAAATAACCAACTTCCTGCTAGTTTGTATGTTTAGACTGTGTAGAACGTTATTCTTCCTATGACTTGTATTGTCATCGTGCACAGACAGCATCTTAATGTTTAGGTTCATTCTGAAATGAGTGGTAAAAAATATGTTACAGACACCCTTCTATCTTTAAAGCTTGAGACATTAGTTGTAAGTATCTTAAATCTATGAAAGAGGTGTATATTAATACAGATTAGTAAACTCAAAAGAAATGGTCTTTTTTTCAAGCTGATTATTTACAGAAAATGTTGGACTAATCATTTTGGGTCCACAGTCATGGTTTGTCTCTAGTTGTGAGTCAAGGTGTTCCAGTATCTTGGTTTGGTTCATGGTTGGCAGTTGGAAGGCGGGTGATGCAGAAAAAGTTTGGGGCCTAACTGTAGGAATACAGGACCTACCTGGTTTTTAATGTATATAAAAACATATGTATATATCTTAATGAATAAAAGATATAAACAGCCTGATGGAGCTCCTGAACTAACATTTTATTGAGCACCACTTTGAGGCAATAATCACTAAAACAGGTGTTTTCTGTAAAGTTCAGCAAATGTTCAGTCAGACTTCTGCACCTGTTGATAGATATGTTACTTCACTGTTTATGAGAAAAGTTCTTTAATTTGTCTAGAACCGCTTGTTTTTTATATTTCTTTAAAAATAAAAATTCCAAATAAAAATGTTATTTTACTGAATAATAATTTACTATGTTTCTATTTAATATGATATTTTTTCAGTTTTGTGGTATTTTAAATACTAGTGTGAATTCATCATTTTCTTTAATGGGAGGTAAACATACTGTATGCAAACATTCAAACCCAAATGTATACAGTATTTGATATATGAAAATGTAACAGATTTTTTTTTTTATGTGAAAAATTACTCATGCACTGTAAATTGTAAGACCAGAGCAACAATAGAAGAGTTTCAACAAAAAAAAAAAAAAAAAAACATGAGAAAAAAACAAGCTTTAAACCATTTGAGATAATCTGCATTCAATCCGGGTCACGTTTGCAAAGAAGAAAAAAAGTGCAGTTTGCTGCTGAGATGAAGATATCGCTGCACTGGAAAAAATCGAAATCTAGATAAGTAGTTTTTTTTCTTAAAATAAGTGCATTTGTTCTTGGTTTGAGGAGGTAAAAGAAACATTTTGCCAATGGAACAAGACAATTTACTTTAAAAAAAAAGGAAAACACAATTGCATTATCTAGTTATCTTATTTGAAGAGTAAAAATACTCATTCCAATGGCAAACTATATAATTTACCTACTCAAATCAAGGGTAAATACACTTAATTTAAGATATTTTTACTTATTTCTAGCTCTTTTTTCCAGTTTGAAACTTGATATTGGATCAGAGAAGCAATACAGACAGTTTGATTGATACTTAAGAAAGCAATTTGTTTCTAAAACTTTTTAATTTAGTTTTCTCTGGAAACGTCTCGCCCTCTGACCTATAAAGATGGTCATGAATTTTCAGCTAAAACATTTTAAAGGTCTCTGGAAGTCTTAGATGGATTTGGAGCAGAACAGTAACCATTTTTATTAAATTATTTTAAAAGAAATCTATCATTTGATTTCCACCTTTTAAACAGGGCCAGACACATGCAGCTATTCTGCTATAGTCAATCACTTCCCTGGCAACCTGTGAGACTGAGACATTTTCAACTAAGCTGAAGGGAAGACTGTAAAATATGAATATCCTTGTTTTGCAGCAATACAGGCCCATCACAATTTGGCAATAGATGTTCCTGATTGTAATTGGCTGAAAGACAGCGATTATTATCCTCTTGAATCTGACAGTCCAATTTCTACTATTGCCAAAAGAAGCTGTTACCTGGCAACACAGTTTTGGTTTCTAAAGGGGAGGAAAATAGGCTCATTGAAACAAACAAAATAAATATATATAAATATAAACCCCATAATATGTGCAGCATTTAAAGCAAACAGACAAATCCTGACAAATATAAACAAATATATGTTTGCTTTAATGTCAAAAATGGAAAAAGAGCAGAGAATGCAGAAATCAAAAAAGTTTTTTACCCAGCAACCTTTCAGCTGGACGTTTATTCAACATCCATTGACAGAGATAAAATAAAGCTTCTGGTTGAAATCTAACCACACAGCACTTTCCTGCAGTGCACTGGGGTAGAGCTGAGCTACATTGTTCTTTATAAGGTCAATGCTGCCAAACGATTGACAAAATATGTCTTATATCCAAAACTTATTGGTATTTTTATGAAACTGACTCAGCGTTACTATGTGGGGAAAATGTTTTTTTTTTTCTTTTTTCCAGGAACTGGCTGTTTTTTCTTGAAAGCCTTTTCTAAAGCTTGGCCACAGTTCTAAGAGCCTAAGAATAGTCCAACTTGAGATGTAAAGCTTTGCTCCAACCCTGCTTCATTCTATCATCTGTGCCCACTAGTGTGTGTATGTATACACTAGTAAATCCATACTTGTATACACATGCAGGAAGTAGAGAAGTTTCTGAGACTTGAGTTAAATCCTGCTGAGAATGTGAAGTGTGAAGGACTAGCACCTTATCTGAGGATGCAGCTTGTGAAACATTTCCACTATTAGAATGTTGGCAAGTGTTGCGATTTTGAGCAAATAGGAGGTAAATATTTAAAAAAAAGGCAGGTAAACTACATAAAGTAGACCATATAACCTTTAAGGTTATATGGTCTGCAATTCTGCAGATTATCACATTAGTTATCTCCTTTAATCCCTAATCACATGGCCCTATATAGATGTCGCTGTGACTTATTAGCAAGGCAATGGAGGTTCAGCTCCTCCAGGATTCTAAAATCAACTCTGACTCACTCAGACTCAAAGTGTGCACGCACATGCATGCAGAGACCGAGCAGAACAAAAGGGGAAAAGGTAAGCAGGGTAAGCTCTGTGGACAGCCAGCTGAATGAAGTGACTGCAGATCAGTCTGCGAGTTTCTCTATGATGATAACACAAGGCGACGGTGAGCAGGTTCAGACTCGGGGCATGACTCAACTCAAGTCAGCCTGTTGGGACACCAGCCACTGTTAACACTGCTCAGAAAGACTGTGGATAAAAATAGATTAAGGCAGGAGAAAAGGAAACTGAACAGGGCAGTGAAAAAGCTAAGATGCTAAATTCCAGATGGGCTGAATAGAACAAAAAATGAGATGGTCATCCAATCACTCCCTGAGTAGGTTAGGGAGACATCGGCTGCTTTTCCTGACTGTCAGCCATCATCAACAAGCTACTTGAAACAACTTTTTTTTTTGTACTTAAGCAGATATCTATGTAATGCAGCTGGCAGCAGTGGCGGTTCTAGAAAACCTTCATAAGGGCAGCCAGGCAGAGACCAACGGGGATGAGACAGGTGGCTGAAAACTAATAGGCATTAAGAAGCAGTTAAGGTCCATCTATATGGGTAACAATGAAAAGGCAGGAAAATTAACATGAACAACATCCATATTTTACATATAAATCACTCAAAACAGATCAGGTTTTTATGAGGCCCTTAGCTAATAAGAATAGGCATATATTTATGCCTTTGGACATAAAAAAAAAACGAATTGTTCAAATAGCATTATTTCAGTATTAGACCTCTTTATTGTATTATATTTTTGTTAAGAACACATTTCTGTTTTTTTGTTTTCAGTTTTTTGGTTCGAAGTAGTCTAATCTACATTATGGTATCACTGCTGCCACCCTCTGGTTGAGACGGAGAACACAGCTGGAAAGTGTTCCAATGTAGGGGTATGATAATTAATGATACAATAATTGAACTTTTATTGATCTCACATTGGAGGAATTTACCTCTGCATTTAGCCCGTCCCCTTGGGGAGCAATGGGCTGCCATTGTGCTGCACCCAGGGAGCAGTGTGGGGTTAAAGGTCTTGCTCAGGGACCCAAAATGGCTTTTGGGATCGAAAAAGGTACTTGCCATCTTCTCAGAGCACAAGCGCACTGCTCTAACTACTAGGAAACACTCCCCTATATTGATCCTAAAGTCATAACTTGCTTCTTGCTTTTTCTATACATAACCCACTATAACAGTCTGCATCTCTTTGTTCATTCAGGCACTTAAATGTGATCTAACCTGCAGTTACAAATTAACAGCAACTTTTATGCGCTAGAACAGACTGATCAAGATACCAAAAGAATCAGATTTTAAAACAAAGAAAGCCTTTCTAACCTTGTGGAAGCTCCCGAAGAAGAGTTTCTGGATCTCTGGACCTTCAAATGTGACAGTCTGAAATTCCCCTCTGTAGTCATTGTTGAAGAATGTCAGAGTTTTCCCTGAATCTGTAGCAAGACAAGAATTTTTTAAATAGATGCAAAAGAAGAAACGGTAATACTTTACTTATTCTTAATAGAATGTGGCCCAATGGTTTGCTGCAACATGTTCTGGTTCAGGACAGAGCTTTTCCCACACCAAGTTGCGGTACAGTAAGTTAGGATGCTCCTGAAAATGCATCGTAAGGAGTTGACGATAAAGCCTGAGGGAAAAAGGTTTCTCCTCAAGAACAGTAAGCTACGGTCAGCATTCATGATCAAGGTGCAGCAATGATATGTCCTGATGATGTCCTGTGAGATGTGGGTCTCAATGACTATGGAAGCTGGTAATCCAATCCACAGCTACGCAGCTTGACATTCAAGTCAATATCCAATTTGACTGCTATCTGATTGATTCCCAGTTCTCCACCAAGGTGCTGGGAGGTTACAAGTAACAGTCAGTTTCCTATATGTGTGAATTTCCAGCCAGTCAGGTGTTTTTTTTTATTTTCAGGAAGATAACGCTTTGATGCTAATTGGTGAGGCTGCTTTAAGTGGCTGTATTGGATTTCTTATGAGCGAAAATTTCTGTTTTAGATAAACAGCGTTTTGTCAAAGGTCTTACTTTTGTCTTTCCTCTTTCCTTTTATATTTTTCCCCTCTCTTGGATGCAAAGTTTAATTACTTACTGTCCAGGATGACCCCAGTTCTTGGATCGTTGTTCTTATTTAGGATCTCACAGATTGCAAAGGGCTCCTTTGGGGTATCGGGCAGAACTCTAAACAGCAGGGTTATGGTGTAGTCAGAGGGAAGCCCCTCAGGATGGATAAACCTGTGGGTCAAAGGAAATACAAGTCAGATCATCTATGAGATGAAGACCTAAATTTAGCAAGCGCGTTGTGTTGTTCAGTCTGCAATGCTAATCAAGTTCTTCTACCTGGTTGGCTGTTCCATCAGAGCGTTGCTGTGCAGATGGAAACAGGGGAAAGCATTGAAGGTGCCAGGAACCATAGAAACACCAGAGATGCTGTTGTACTTGTTTTCAACCAGTCCAAACAGCTCCATCATACGGAAACCTGGAGACAGACGGGGAGGGACATCGGAACAGAAAATCAGAGCAGGAAACCCAGAGAAGATTAAAAAAAACAAAACAATAACATTTAAATCAGTTCACTCTAAAAGATGGAAAAACTGAGAGGTTGAGTGTTAACATGATCATTCTCTGCCATCCCTCCTACATCCTACCAGAACCTCTGCTTATACTCCTTCACTAATGCACCAATCAACTTACTTTTCCTCCATTAATACAGCTTCTGTTGAATAGTATGGTTATTTCATAAGTTTAAAAGTTAAATAAGTAGAATTTAATAAATTAAACAATCAAATAAATACAGTACAGTTAGAGTTTAAATTATTGTTTTAAACCCAAAGGGGATTTGATTTACTGGTTAAAATATGTAATACTAGTTTGACTGCAGAAGAATTTCTCCACTAGAGGGTGCAGATGCCATATCTCAGCAAGGTTGTTTTTTGCTTTGTTTTTTTTTTCTTGTAATGCACAGCGAAGAAGAAATAAAGCTCTAGAAAAAGGCAGTTCTATGTGACTGTTGTTGATGCCACAGTTAAAAAATAAAGTTGCATAAAACTACATTGGATCTGCAGTCGATTTTTTTCAGCAAGATGGGATGTTTTCAGCTAAATCTACCACAGCGTCCCTGTGCAGAACTGTAAGAGTCTAAACCATTTTAGACTAGCCTCCCTAGCTGCTAATCAGTTCAACTTTCTGCTAGTTATGATCATTTTGATTCAATCAAATTAAAATACCAACATCTTCAGCTCCAACGTCTTACATTTCTTAAATCCCTGAGTTTTATTTGTCCCAATGTCTCCAAACTATACAACAAACCAAACTTTACAAACTATTAATGGTGGTCAGGGGGCCCAAAGGAGGCCATGTATTGCAGCATTGCCTCTTTCAGTGAGTCTGCTGTACAATGTAGCTCACCATCATCAGGGTGTTAACATATGAATGGGTGAATGACTGACTGCAGTGTAAAGTGCTTTAAAGTCCCTGACTTAAACAGTTGCTATATAAGTAGAGGCCATTTACCAGTTGTCCAAATGTGAACCTTCTATTAAACCTTTACAGTTTCTGTCATAAATCATTCTAACATTTCTCTCCATCCACTTCACAGGTATTTATTCCTGTCAAACTTCAGCACCTCTAGTAATTACAGCTTTTTTCCTCTTGTCTACATACCAGTATCCTGTCCTCCTTCTACCATACTCTTATTTTCTTCTCAGGAAGTACATATGTTCTCTCCAGAGCATCCATCCATCTCTATAGACTCTCCTCCTCCTGCTAAAGATCATAGAGGTGTCTGCTGACATCAACCTAAAAGACTTCTGCCTGTCCTTATCAGTCAACCTGTCCATCACAACTGCAAACAAAACAATAATCATTTTCACTATTCCAGCTATCCGTCTTTTACAAATCATCCCTGACATTTATCTTCATTAACTCTACAGGTGACTGAACTCGTCCAACTTGAGTATTTCTACTCCCTTCAGATTCACTCTTCGACTTCCTCTCTGTAGCTCAAAGGAGTAAATTGTTTTGTTTCTCCTGGTGTTCACCTTTACTATCTAGACCATATCTCTACACTTCCAGACTCCCTTCCCTCTGCTTCCTATTCTCCCTACAGATCACAGCACAGCCTGAAAACATTCTACTAAAACCCTTTTTGCATAATCGCTGTGACTCAAACCACATACCTCCCATAAATGGTAAATTTACTGCATATATTTAGTGCATTTCTACTCATAAGAGCAACTAACCAGAACCGCATTCACCCATTTCCTCTCTCAAACCCTCACAGATACCCAGAGCAGACGAACTGAGGTTAAATGGGGCACACTTTGAAAGAAGAGGAAGCTGTTAATGATCCCACAAGTATCTGATTTTAAGATACTGTAGTTCTCTAACCACCGAGACACAGTCAATCTACCCTCAACCACTCTCACACATATAACCCTCCTGCATTTGACTTCCTCATTCAGTGACACAAATCCCTCCCCATAACCATATTACACTACGCCTCTTTAAATTCAAGAAAACACAGCAGGTCCTTCATTTCTCTATACCCTCTGTACAAAAGGATTTTCAAATTAAGCATCACAGCTGTGTTCGTCTGCTTAAAACCACTTTCCCTCTAAGAGCTCATCATCTTCTGAGCAGAGCTTCAAAAACCCTTCTTATATCTTCTGGAAATGACTCAGCAGGTTTATTTCAAACATGGATGAAACACTATTAAATCCCAATAAGCACAAAAAAAAAATCTTAAAAATTCGGCCTTTAAAACACTGCAAGGAGTTAAATTTTAACATAAAGCTCAGATACGGTGGAAAGTCATATCCTATTATATTTACCTGGCATTGTGCTGCCACTCATTGGTATTGAAGGACAAGCTGTTGTGGGTGAAAATAAAAAGAAAGGTTACATGGGGTTTATCTAGAAAAACCAAAGCTTTGCTTTAAAAGGTTCCTACTTGCGGTGGCCGCCTCGCAGACAAAGGTCACCAGCTTCTCCTCGATCCTCTGAAAGGCATCCAGGTCGTCGACAAAGAAGACGTGCCTGTCGCTCGGTTTACTGGCTATGCTCACCAGCTCTCCGTAGTCAGCGTCAGCGAAGCCGATAGCAAACATGATGTAACCTTTACATGGTGGCAGAGCAAAAAACAAACACTTCATCTTCAGAAACTGGAATTTACAGAAATTACAAATAAAGGCAGTAGTTTAAATAAACCAGGATAAAATCGGGGAATAAAAAAGTTTTAAAATAATAATCTAATGTTTTTATCAAAGATGAATGATAAATCATTATTACAACTTTTACCACAGGATATTTGCTGGTGACTTTCTGGACTTTCTGGTCACTAATAGTGCTGATACACTGCAAAAAAGTTTATTAATTCATTTTGTTAAACAAATACTAAGAATCCTCTTTTTAAGATACTGTTTTTAAAACTCTTATAAGAGGATGCAGAAAAAAAACTGCCACACAGAGCAAAAATAATAGAACTAAATAAGGGCTATATCTTATCATTTTATATATAACATGGGACAAAAAGCTATTCAAGGCTCTAGAAACTCTAATCTAGAAGATAAATATTGTGATCTCAATACATCTGTACACCTTGATGTTTAAATCATTGTTGATGTAAACCTGTACATGAAAAATTTAAATTTATCTAAGGGACCAATTAGTTAGAATTTTTATGCCAATATGTGTTGCCATAGAGGGGGCCAGGATCTGTTCTACGGGCACTGGCCCCTGCTATGGAACCTGTCTAGAGCCGCCCATGGATGTAGAAGTGTAAGAATACATTAAGTGTGTGTTAAACTTCAGTTAAAGCCAAAAAGAAACATAAAGTCACTGGCCTGACAGGCTCCCAAAATCCCATTCAAACAGACAGCATAAAGGATTAACACTAAAGCTCCAGTTGCATATTTGACAAACTTCTGACCTGCCATCTGCATCTCTTTGGAAACTTTATTGACATCATCCTGTGATCGACCGTCGGTAAGAACCACAAGGACGTTGGGGATCCCTCTTCTCACTCCTCCCTCAGCAGTGAAGATGTTTTCCTTCACATGCTGGATGGCTCGACCTGGTTTAACAGAAAAAAAAAAAAACTTCAAATATGCTCAATAACCAAATTATAGGGCTCTAACCAATGTGGATAAAATGATGAAGGTCAGAGGGTGTCAGTGTTTTCATTCATGTCTTGTCCCATTCCACAGAACCGAAAAAAAGAAAAAAATCTGTTTATTATTTTCATTGCAGGAAGAAAAAAGGCTTTAAGCCAGTTTAGGTCTAAAAAGTCAATAGCAAAGCAGCTTGTTTGCAGAAAACAGATATTGATTTATTTCCCCCTGCAGGTATATTAACAATCCTGCTAAAATAATTTGTGAACTGTGAAGAAAAGTTACACCAGGAAAGAAAATCTGCATTACAAATTTAAATGGCGGCATGAGTTACAGAAGATTGCTGATTATGGATCAGTGCTGCTAAATAAATGACTGCCTTGGAGGGTTCATCTTTCCGCCAGGAGTCAGATTAACCCCTCCCCACATGCCAATGTTGCCCTGAGGGTTTAAGATTTTAATTTGGCGCCAGTTAAATTGCTATGTCTCAGATGTTTGTGGCAGCAACCTTTGAAGTTTCATATGCTGCTTGCACCGTTTCTGGACTAGAAAGCAGATGCAAAACTTCAGCGAGTCACCACTGAAGTTAACTTCTAAAAAGAAGCTGTCAGTGAAAGCATCATTTTAGGCTTTTCGAGCTGATAATTATCTCCAAACTGAAACTTTTACTCTAATGACTGGTCCTGGGAAGTGATGCATGAGACAATGGTTCCAAAAATTAAAAGAGCTTAATTGGAGGGAACCAGAGAGGAGCCTGCTTGGAAGTTGTCAGTGGCTGGCAGAAGTCTATTAGAAGGTCAAGAGTAAAGTTTTCCAAAGCTATAGCCCATCAAGGTAACCTCAAAACAGTGCCGAAAAGCAGAGCAACAGGTTGAATATGCACCAAGATGTCAAAATGAAATTTCTACACAAAAATATAGACATAGAAATATAGACCTGAGGGTGGAAATCTGTACCATTTTACAGTAAAGGTATGAGTGCACACTCTGGTTTCTCAACATCTAAAGAAGCAATCATTTAACATTTTTGCATTGCGGATGCAAATAAACACAGTATATACTGATAAATTATGAAGAATGAAGAAATCAACTTTGTCATTACATTTTTCACAAGAATAAAGCAACAAAATTAACTCACTGCATTTAACCCATCCCCTTGCGAAGCAGTGTAGGGGTTAAGGGTCTTGCTAAGGGGCTAAGAGTGGCAGTTTGTAGTGTGGCTTTTACTCAGAACCTCTGGGATCCAAGCGCAATGCCCTAACTACTAGAATGCAATCCCAAATTCTATAATGAGAAAATAATAGATCTGCATATGCAAGGCATATTTATCTATTTGCATATTTATGCAATGTAATTATGTTAATGTTTATTTATGCAATGCAATGATGTTTTACACATAATCGTGGATTATGTGTAAAACAGTTTGATACGTCTGGGTTTGTCGGTTTGTATGTAATCAGCTTTGTTGATTTAGCCATATACTATAGATTGTTCTAGTATTAAGATCATTTATAGAGGGATTCTGGCATCTAGAATTCATAGAAAATGATATTTGAACATGAAAGTTGCTTTTATTGTTCTTTACATAGCCAATCACTGAATGTATAGTAAAAAGAATTTAAATAAATTATGTAAATATCTAATAACACTGTAGTGCATCTTGGTCAGGTTTTTTAGCAGTATGCATAAATACAGATGTTTTGCTGTCATCTCTCAAAATACCTAATTTTTATTTCAACAACTGTCTTGATCATTCATTTTGAAGCTACAGTGTGTGTAATTTTCAGCGACATCTAGCGTCCAGACTGCAGACCGCAGGCTTAACATGAACATCTCCCCCACCAGCTCCTATGTAATTATAAATAGCTTGAATTCTAAAGGCAACATAAATATTAAGGGTTAAGAGGCTGAGCTCGTAGATGATGATAAATAACATAGTTATGTACATAATATATTACATTTTTGACTGTATATCCCTGAATAATTATTACACACTGTAGCTTTAAAAAAAAACATAGATAAAATAATGGTAAAAGCTTTTATTCACTTAAAGGTTTCATTCATCTTCTCTTTGATATTTCCAGAAGATAATTAAATGACAAACAACAGAGATTCTCCTTAGGGAATGACTGGATACTCTTAATTGCACTGAGCATTGTGAGTGAATAGATAATTTTGCTCCAAACTGTAACTTTCTGATTAAAAAAAGAAATAAATAACTGATGCATTCCAGAGTGATATTACCAGCAGGGGAATTCCTTTGCAGCAGGGATGCTGTAACAAATCTGCTCTCTGCGATCTCATTTCTGTTTTGCAAACACTGATTAAAGACTAGAGCTGTCTCTAATCCCCCACAGGCTTCGTTTCAGATCGCACACTTCTACATACTTATAGTTAACACTTTGAAAACGCGTTGGTATAGATGTTATACATACATAAAAGTATGTTAATATAAAACATAAAAGTACATAGAAGAGCCAAAGAGATAACTGTGATTTATTTGCTGCAGTTTCAGAACTTACGGTAATTATTCTGTCCCTAAGCAGCCCGCCCATTTTTCTTTTTTTAGAACCCACCTGTTTTAGTGTTTCCTCCTTTGTAGGAGATCCTGTTGATGGCATCAAGCAGACGCTCTTTGTCACTGTAGGAGTTCAGCTTGAACTCAGTCCGAGCGTCATCACTGAACTGGGCTATAGCAACCTGCAAGGTCAGAATAGATCCATCAGTAAGTTTCATCTCATACATTCTAGGTTCAATTCAAATCTGCCTGTAAAGATAAGACTGAAAAAAACTTTATCTTAAAAAATTTCCAAGCCTTATTATTTAACAGAAATGAACCTCTCCAAAGAAACAAGAGAAAAAGCTCCTTCTAAGTTATAACACATCCCCATATATGGATTAAGCATTCCTCCATTTATTGCACAGATGGTTTTTAGAACCCTGGATCACATTTTCAAGCAAAGCACATTACTTAAGCCCCATATTTAACCATGTGCACTGTAGTGGGTGGAACACGATATATTTTGGGTAAAAATAATTCATGTATGTATTAAACATAGATGGGGGATCTGGAGTCGGCAAGTCATCTCTATATTATGTATTTTTTTCAGTCCAGCAACTGAACCAGGTGAGTCGAATCTGCACAGGTTGATTCACTCTGCAGATTTGAGTAAACTGGTTCAGCAGCTGTGCAGAACAAACACATGACATAGACGTGACTGGTTGGCTCCAGATCCCCCATCTCTAATATCAAATATATGCAAATATAGACATTTTTTCAAACAAGATTATCTGAAAACTCTTATAAAGTGAAGCATCATGGAAGAAAGCTCTCCTGGTCTGCTCTGGTTTCAGCTCAGTGTATATTTCTGATAGACTTATTTCAAAACAGAAGCTTTGAAATTTAATCTTACAGGATTAGAGGAATAATTTTTACAGGACTTTTATAATGCCTTTGCTATTATTTCTATTTCTAATATTAATCTTTTGCGCAAAACTTTGGTAAAACCTTCAATTTTGTGTTCTTTTGTGTTTTCCATACTTATTTGCACATTCTAGTAAAGATGCTCTAGTGGATTAAGGGACAAATTAAAACAATTAAGAGAGTTAATAAAATTCTATAAAACTATAAACTATAAAATTATAGAAAAACTTTAGTTAGGATCATTGTAGAGGTAGCTGAAGGGGTGAAAGTGGATGATGTTGTTATTGAGGAACTCTTATCTTATAAAAAATTCTAGTAATAACATGATTTATCTTATTTTTTTCTGCACAGTGCTGATTTATTTGGCATTTGAAAGCCCCAAAAAATAAATTTTACATTCTATCTTCTTTAAACAAAGCTGGTATAAAAAATATTTTACTTTGGATTAAATAGGGTTGCTTTATGCATTTATTTCAACATAGATTGATTTCATTCTCTTTAAGTTCTTTGCTTTGGCATGTTTTCCTTTTCTTCCAGTATCCATATTTAAATAAGATTATAAGATCTTTTAATTATCTTCTGTGATTTTGTATTGTAAGCCTTAGAAAAGCCCTCCCTTTCCTTGGAAAAATATAAATCTATTTGTATGCTGTAATATTCAGTTTTATTGGCTCGCACCGCAGTCATTACAGACACAATAAGCTGCTAATGAAAACCCCCTTCATTAGTTTGCCTCCTCTGAAATGACAGTAAAACAACATTTCCATACGCTGGATGAGAAAATGTGGAGCCTAAAGCAAAGTGTGAGCAGTTTCATTGGACTAACAGATAGCTATATCCACTCTCTTATCAGCAATTTTACACCCATTTGTTTCATATTATCAGAACTTTTTTGCTAAGCTTTTTGTTTTTTTCTATTCTTCTGCGTTTTGCTAAAGGGAATTGTCTCATGTGCAAATGATGAAGGATAGTTTTCCCAATTTGTCCTTCAGTAGCAGTATCTCTGCCTCTTGGACAAATACAGAGGCAACAGTTAATGAGACAAATTCAAATCTGTTTGCTTTCACCGCTTTGGTAACAATATGGATTGTTAGCAGAGTGAAGCTGAAATGTGGATGAAATACAGCAAATAATGGGATGAAGGCTGGATTTAACTCAGAGCGAGCATATTTAATAGGCTTCAAGGAGGAGTAAAATGGATTGTTTATGTTGATTAAATGTGGCATAAATTCATGTTTTTTAATCTACTTCTAGATGAAGTATAAAATATATATTTTGTTCCACTGATGGAATGTAGTTCAAGTCCAGAAATAATGTTTGGAGAAAAAGAACTTTTACTAATAATATTTTTTTCAGTTTTAGTGACGATCGAGGGCTGATTCCTCTCTGAGTTACCTGCGTGCCGTCTGGGCCGATGCGGTCAAGAGCTCCAACGGTGCTGTACAGGAACCGGATGATCTTCAGGAAGTTTTCATCACCAATACTCCAGGAACCATCGACTAAAAAGACCAGGTCTGCTTTGGCTGCCTTGCAAACTGGGAGACAAAAAAAAGGAAAACATTTTATTCAAGATGGTTTTACTATAGATATTTAACATTTTGGGGCATAAACCTGACTTCAAAGCAACAAAGCCTTTGATAACCTTTGGTAAGGCTTTTTGTTTGTATTGTCAATAAAAATAATGATTGCAGAGCAATAATTTGATTAAAATGATCTGTGTTTTTGCATGTTTTATTCTGTTATTTTTATGATTAAAACAGAACTTAAAGATGCAACTTTTCCCAAAATCCAGACTGATTCTGTCCTCAGGAGCTGCAGAATTATTCACAGTCTATAAACTGAGTAAATATGCTTAAAAAAGGAGCATGTTGCTTTGTGTTCTGAGAAGAAACATCTAGAATACTTTCCAGACATTGACATTTTAAGTCTAGCGTAGATCTTAGCATGAAGTTGAAGTAGGAGGATATAATTGGAACAAAAAGCCCCATGTTTGCACTTACTGTTTAATACATCTTATTGTTCAAAAGCAACCTCAGAAATGTGTTAAAAAGGCAATTTCATGCCCAATAGTTCATCACCAAAAATATTTACACAAATAACTCCTTATAAAAAGGAAGAAAACAATAAGACATTAAATCTAAACCCTTTGGAGCTTAAGCTTTATTTCGTCTCAGGAAATCTGTTCATTTAAATTTCAATTCTAAGACTGATAAATACATGGAAATATGTCCTTAAATAGATTATATTGTATATTACAAAATTCCAACCACAGCTTTGCTGTTGGTTCATTAAATCAAATAATCAACTCATTCAGTCGCCTGTGTTTGTTTCATGTCCATTAAAGTCCGCTCAAGTCGATGCAGTTTTTGATGGGAACTAATTAATCTTTGTTTTATTCAGATCAGGTCCGGTTCTGGTTGTGTTCCCTTTGGACAGCATCTATCTTTTGTGAAAATTAATCGAGGAGCTTCAGATTCAGGAAGGGTTTTCTCCAGTTCTGTTCTGCATTCAGATTGCACTCTGCAGTAGTTTAATAGGGTCAGCATTAAGGCTAGATTTCAGGTCCAATATGCTCTTCTGGGAATGTTGTTTTAAAACGTGAAATATGAATAACAATTCATCCTGGTGTGTAGGTGGTGAGAGTAAATAATGGGAGAAATATTAAAACAAAAGCATATTTACATGAAATGTGTGGGATTTAATCATGCAGCGTTTGGATGGACCTCGATAATCAGGAAGGGTTAGGTGATATTAAAGCTATGCCCATTAAATTAAACCCTGAGGTTTATTAAATTAAAAAAGCAGAACAAAGGGTCAAATATTAATATCTGAAACAAAACAATGGCTTTTTGGAAAGACTATCAACTCCATAAAACATAAAAAAAAGGATTGTTTAATATATTTTCTGAGATATATTGCTAATCTTATCTATCTGTTCCTAATGAATATGTAAGAACTGTGATTAGAGTTATAGAGAATGAGGTCAGTAACCTTTTTTAAAACCTTTTGAGAGTTATTTAATTAATTAGCTTAAAATGACTGATTTGGAATATTTAGAAAAACCTTATATTTAGCTCTTTATTCTCACACTGTGCTTTAAAAACCCAACATAATGAAAGGCTGAAAATGAAGACATTATAATAATTTGATATCAGTAAAAAGTTAAAACCCTAAAAACAAAATCAAAAGCTGGTAGCAGTACACATAGGAAACTTAAATAGTTGCAAATCCCCTAGTCAACTTTTTCCCTCATATAGATCAGCTGCATAAATTGGGTCTCAACGGGTTTATCTTTATGCTAAGTGACATTTTCATGTAAACTTGACAAATTATCCTAAAAGTGTCTTGTTGCTGCCATCTGTGGGATGAAATATAGCTACTGCAGTTAATGGTTTACTGATGAAACTATATACTTGTAAACAGCTTGGTAAATGTTCGGGTCAGAGCCCTGTGCTCTGGTATAATGGTGTCATTTGATTAACCTACGAACTTTGATCTGGGAAGACAAAGTAATGTAATCTTTGAGGAGATGGCTACAAATTCTCTCCATTGGTCAGACATCGCCACTGTTCCAAACTTACACTGCTCATTGGATCAAATTGAAGCTTTATGTTTTTCCAACTTAAAATATTTATTTGTGGCTTGAAATGAGTAATTTCACTTTACCTGGAAAATAAACTGAAACAAATAGTTTGCAAGTAAACGTCTACTTCAAGTCAAAGGTAATAGTTATACTAGGGGGTTTAGCCTTCCACATGCTGTAACTCTCCTGAATATTGATCTCATTAGCTGACAAATTCCAAATCGGTGTTGCCAGCACTGCAACACCATGAGCAAGGTTGCCGTTACAACTAAAGTCTACTCAGTCTCATTGTAGAAATGTTTATGATGTGCAGGCATTGTTGTCATTAAATTAAATGCCTCGGATATTGTATAGAGATGATTTTAAGAACTCTAAGGCACTCCAGGTAGCTTGAAAACAATAAAAGAATACAACTATTGAAAAAACAAAGGTCCAGCTCTACGTTATTATGAATTATCAACCCTGTCTGTGGTCAATATAGTTGGACCAAAGAATTAAATACAATTTAAAATTTTTGTCACTACTTTATTCCAAAGTAAATTTATACTGTTATGTAATTACATTTTTTCCCTAATTGATAAATGTATTAATAATAAAGCATAAAACTTGTTTCTGATCCGTTATAACCCATAGTTTCACTTTGTCTAAATGCAGTTTCTTTCTTTGTCTGAAGGTAAAAATATATTTCTAATATATCTAAATTGATGCTTTCAACCATCTAATAAATTTATTACTTTATGTGTGACAAATTAAAGCAATTTATTAGTTGATCCAAAGTATCCGTTTTTTTTCAGTGTAGAAAGACAGTTTGATGTGGCAAGCTGACATCCAAGTACAGGGTAGCATTAAACCATCACTCAGACACACGTCTCTGTGGCGAGACAGGTGTTGAAAATTACAAACACTGAT
This sequence comes from Cyprinodon brontotheroides, assembly GCA_018398635.1. NCBI lineage: Eukaryota > Metazoa > Chordata > Actinopteri > Cyprinodontiformes > Cyprinodontidae > Cyprinodon > Cyprinodon brontotheroides. The sequence goes on from JAGKQL010000026.1 coordinate 8,522,018, forward strand.
CAAAGTGTTTTAAGGTGAGCATTTTATTAGCTATTAGTCAGAAACAGATTTTCTTTAAGTACTTCAATCATTTACTCATCAAATCCCCTCTACTTTTCCTTCATCTGACCACATCCCTGCTTCACCCTATGGCTGTATTTCTTGGCACAGCCCATTTTATCGGCATAATTTGTAAAGGGATGGGTTTATGCTATTATATCCTGCTTATTACACTTTAAAAGCCAAAAACAAAGCTTAACGAGGGGCACAAGGGTATTCAGATCTATTGAAAAACAGGATAGAATTATCTCCCCTAATTTTAGAACAAGAATAAACAATCATATCCTGCAATTAAAGAAAATTATTACAGAAATCTGCTTTAACCATGCCTTCTTAAAATTTCCAATCAACCACATGATGCCTGTCAGACAACAGTAGAAAAAACACTTCTCTCCTGATAAATAAAATAAATCTAAAGCTGATAAATAAATATAATTTAAATACTCTTGTTATCTAACCAAAGAGTATTAAAAGCAACATCATACACCATGAACCTGAAAACATGATGGGAAATAAATATATTTGACCGGTGAACCTCGTCTAAAGGAGAATGCCTGAATTTTAGTTGCATTGTAAATGTTGTTCTCTTTAAAGAAACAGGAGACTGACATTGCTTTACAGTTTTTATAATGTTTTTTTAATTGAAAATTATTTTTTTTTCTTTTCTCCTAATGAGGACGCTGCTGTATAAACAACATTTTATGAGACAGTAAACAAGACTGATGCTGTTATCTTCTTCCCTCGCATAAAAGAGCTAATGGTACACTGGGAACTGATGATTCAGTGATGACAGATGTGAGGAATTTGAATTATATGTTCTATGAAATTAAAAGTTATAAAACAGTAAAGACTCACGAGGCGCACATTCAAAGGATTATTTTCATCTCCAGTCTCCAATTATCTGTTTGCATTTATGAACCCTGAAATTGAAAACGATTACTACGGTTTGAGATATATATTTTAAATACTGCAAATGTCAGAGGCTCTCAGGACTATGTGTGTGTAGGGGGAAGCTACTTTCTCTTAAAAATATGCAGTATCATTACAGACTAAGAGTAGACAGCTTCCACAATATATATATTTCATATTGATTGCTGCATTTTTGAAGAATCTGTGGCTTAGCAGATAAACTCCTCAAAAAAGGAGTCAGAAAAAAGTCATGATAACTTAGAATTGAGTTACATAATTTCATTTTTCCTGTTGTCTGTATATACATATCTAGGTAAAATCTTTAGCAAAAATATTTCCTAATCAACCGAGTTATGATCCCCTCCAGTTTATGGGGTGGCTGATTACAAAACGGTTAAATTCATTAAGTCATATTAAGCACACTATAAATAAAGATAAATTAGTGCAATATTTGCAGTTTTTTTTACATTTTTACTGTGGAGTTTATGTTGATTTACTTTGCTAAAGTCTTAAGTCTGGTCTCTGATCGCTACCTCTTATCTGAAAACTTAAACCGACGCCTTCCAGCTCATTATGGGGAATCCCAAGGTCTATCCGGAGCAGATTGGATATATAGCCCCTCCAGCAAGTGCCGGGTCTTCACTGGGTTTCTTTGCCAGGGGACTTGTCTGAATGAAAACTTCCAAAGAGATTAGAAGTCAAAGTAACGTAAACATAATACTTTGGATATTCTGTAGAGTCCCTCTTGGATTGCGGATCTCCATTCAGGACAAAGCAGCTTTTGGCTTCTTGTGCCCAGGATGTGAATTTTTTGATTATGATCCATCTTATGATCACAGTTGAGGTATGAAACATAAGAAAAAAGAAAGCTTTCATTTTTGACTCAACCTTTTGCTTCATAAAAGACCTGAGACTTATCTGTCTGTCCAACTCCTGTAGCCTTCTACTATCACACATAAAAAAGACACCAAATTCCTTAAAAGTCCTTCACTTAAGCCATAGGCTGACTCCCAACCAAGAGTGTAGTCCTCAATTATTGTAGTAGAGAACCTCTGATAATTATTATCATCAGAGTTAAAAGAGTTTACGATCATCCTGTTTACAGTACTTCACATTCAGCAGTAACCTGTTGAAGCCCTAGATGAAGAAATATTCCTAAACCCAAAGAACACATTTAATTAACTCAAAGTTCAGATATCTGTTGGTCAAGACTGCTTTAAATAGGAAACAGCCTCCTTGGAAGCAAAATAAAGAAAGACGATGATATAATATACAATAAAACTTAAACAGCAGAGTCTTTGCCCCACGGCCATCTCATATTTCATTTTGATCTCACTAAGACAAAGAGCTGTTTTACACAGAAAGATTTGTTATACAGTATGCATACCTTTACACTCATCAAGGGACATTTCATAGCTTACCACTTTGTCAAAAATGGTGAATAACCTGTACTTATGTGGTGGTTTTTTTAAGTCAGGAGACTTTACAAGGCACTTTACACTACATTCAGTCATTCACAAACTACATGTTAGCCCCAGCTGTCCTGGGGCTCAATGAAAGAAGCCAGTCTTTCCGTCTTTATTGAACCTGCCTGCTTCCAGTCATCAGTGCCAGATTATTTGAGCCTTTGGTGAGAGTTCTGCTTGATCCTAACCTATTTGCCTTTGGACCTCTGAGCCTGCCTGTTCCTGTTCTGATCTGTTTGCCTGACCTGTCTTCGGACTCCTGCTGGATTCTGCATGTTGACAACCCTGGATCTACTTCCTGACACCGACCTGGATTTCCCTTCTGTACCTCTTCAGATATCTGATGTTCTGGCCCGGTCTCCTGTGAACCTCTTAGAAACCGGCTCTGGTTTTGTCCTCTGGATTGTCCTGCCTTCCTTCACCTGCTTGGATCCGATCTCCTGTCAGTTCTGCTGTCTTTAAGACTTCAACATCTGGATCTCTCTCTGGGCAGCGTTCGTCTCGTTGTACTGCCCTTGCTGTTATACTGCAGTTAAACTCTTCCTCAGGGCATAGACTGAACTTTAAGACAAAAGGTTCCTGCCTTAGACGCCCTGCCATCACCAATTTGTAGTTTTTAAATAAATGCAGGGAAAACTCCTGCATCTGACACCACTGTCGGCCAAAAAAAGTTTCTGAAGTAATTTTCTACAGGCTGATCCTCTTTTTGGTGTTTAGTTTATAATTCATTCTTTTTCATGGGAAACAACTGATCCAAATGAGGATTAAAAACACCATAAGCCCTTATGGAAAAAATGGCAATGTAGGCTTATGATTTGAAATTATTAACTGCTAAAGGGTGTATATTAGTAGCAACCTCTGCATAATACCATAATAATCTAACAGCATTTATGAAGATGCTAAAAAATTTATAAAGAATAAAGGCTATTTACATCTACTACACCCTCACTTAAGTAAAAGAAAAGGCACAGCGCTTAATGTATCAAGCATTCTGTCAGCAGGTAGTAGACAAGAAGGACAAAATGAGTTCTCACCTTCCTTAGCAGCAGGAATTGTAGGTGGTGGGGTGGTGGTTGGGGGCTTGACTGGTGCTGCTGTTGGGAGCGGTACTGTGTAAAGAGAGAAACATAAGAATATATTAAAAACCTGCAATTTAAGACTCCGGTCATTATAAAGCAATATGCCAAATGGCGTTACAAATCAGTTTCACTTTCATTAAAAAAAACTACATGAGCTGATGAAAGGTTCCAAACCTCAGACAGCTCACATATGTATATAAATAGTCATACAGAAAGTGTAAAATAACTACAAGCAGCTGCAAGATGTGAGCTCCTGTATAATTTGGTGCAGTGATCATAGTGTTAACTCCAGGCATGAGCCAAAGCCTGCTGTCTCTGGCCTTGGCCTCTTAGCATGAGTCTGTGTGAGTGTTTTCTACTCCTCCTCTTAAAGATAAACCACATTCAGACATGATGCTTTCAGGGCTGTTTAGGCAGTAAATCAGCTACCTGAGGATTCGAATCACTTGTGATGGCAGGTAGGGAGCGTTCAGTAGCGGCTGCCTGCAGCGATGGGGATAGTCATTTGAGGAAAAGCTCAAGCTTTCATTTGCATCAAAACAAAGCCATAAATCATCCAAGAGGCTCTCTGTAGAGCCGCAGTGTGTCTGTGAGCAGCCTAAAGCAAACAAATATCTGTTTTTCAGATATTTTTTGTTGCCTCTTTTACCCCTTTGTTTTTTCCCCCCCTACTGTTATACTGAACATTTCCAGATCTACAGTAGCAATCTTTCTGTCTATTATTTGTCCTTATTCTATGAAAATCTAACCTATATTTATGTAAATTAATTGTTTGCTGTTCAGATTTCACAAATCACAGAATCCAACCAAAAGCAAACATGCAGAAATGTAACTCTGCGTGAATTAACTGAATTGTGCAAATTAACTTGCTAAGAACTGCACTCCATGAACATTTAAATGCATTATTAATTTGTTTTTGTAATGTAAAGTATTGAATGTTATATATGCAAACAATATAAAAAATAGTGTAGTGTTTTTTATGCATATATGAGTGATTTTATTTATGGTCGATATCCTTGACTTTGATATTTGGCCAATTGACAGCATTTGCAGAGCCTAGGAAGTTAAATGGGGGGCATACAATGGCATACTTTGTTTGTGGGAATACTAACGGTATAATATATAATATGATTCAGTTAAAATGTGCAGAGGTTAATGGAGCTATTGTTTCTTCTTCCCCTGCCAGGCTTATGCTGGCACTCACTTTTGTCACACAATAAAATCTGTGCCCTCCTTTAATTACCATAGGAGCATTTTTATGGTCTTAAAAACAGTTGGGGGCTTAGCCAAACTTTCCCTTCTATAATTCTTATCTTAGAAAGTGCCCTTTACAGTCAGAAGTAATTCTTTAGATCGACTGTTCATATGTCACACAGTGCAGCATCGACTACATTTTGTTCAACAAACATCTGCTGAATGGCCCATCACAGTTTCAGTGAGCAAATTAACACGCATATCATCTTTTCTTTAGCCATGCAATCCATTGAAGCCAAGAGTATTAAGGGCTGCTCCTTTTCCCTAGGTGAACGATAGGTACCATAATCAATGCTCTATTACTATAGGATTCATCCTTTAAGCCTACTTCTAGTGAGCTGAAGGCAGAACAGAATGCAGTCTATCTGCATCCGTTCAGACCACAAACACAGGACAAATATAGTCAGCCCTCAGCTCACGGAAACATGCTTAAAGTCGCCTTGCGCGTTCATTTAAACTGGAGGGAAAATAATCTCTGGTCAGTGCAGAGGATGAGATCACATAACCAATAGTATGAATAGTAATGACAAAGGTAACAAACTGTAACGGTAGAAGAGCAAGAGAATATAAACAAGTGGATAAAAATCAATTCCTGGATCAGTTGCAATGACTCAACGTAACAAGCCCTGCATGCCTTAAGGACCGCTCCAAATGTAGATAAACTCTGACAACCTGAGGCTTCTTCAGTCATTTTAAAGATGTTCACACTCACAGAAAATGTCATTTCTCTTCTCCTTCTCCTTTGCCCGCATCCTCTCCTCATAGAGATCATATCCAGCATGACTGCACTACTGGAAAAATATCCCTGCCTTTAGAATGTGCAGAATACTATCAGACAACCAATGAGTAAACTTATTTGTTGCTTTAGTGAATCATATGCATCATATATGTGTTTCATGTCCTCATAGACTAAATGGCTTTGCACTGAAATATTTTTATTAAAGATGAATATATCAGTTGGGCAGCAGCAGGTGTTTTTTGCTTTTTGCATGCTATCCAGAAAGAGAAAAAGTGTTGGAAGTCTGGTGTTGTCCCCTGGGTATTTCTCAGTACAGGTTTCTTCCACCAGAGAGCGTACCTATAAGCTTGCTGCTGGGCAGCATTTTTCTTTGTATGGTAGCATCGACCCCAACTAGAGTACTGAGTTCTTCCCAGTGAGTCAGTAGTAACAAGTCTCCCTCCTTAAGGTTTATTTCCCAGAACCTCTCCTTTAGAGATTAAGTTGGACTACTAAATCATTCCTAATATCACCATTTGTGTCCCTCCTGGATTAATAGTTCCTCTTGCGCAGCCTTGCAAGGCTGCGCAAGAGGAACTATTAATCCAGGAGGGACACTATCAAGCTTAAATGTCTCTTGGTCCAACCTGCCCTGGTGGAGGAACTTTCTTGTTTCCATGGATCTCCTATTCACAACCACAGACTCCACTCACCTCTCCCCGCTAAACAACCACGCATGCTCTAAAAGTAAGACGGCTACTAGTTGTTTTATTTACCCAATACAATCCCAATCACTCTGTTTCCAGAGCTTCTGATTATTAACAGTAGATAACCAGGATATACATCTGATTAGTTCTGATGCAAATGTTATTTCTCACAAAGCCGCCAGAGTTCTCTGTATGTGGGTGAGAAGCTTAATAAAAGAGATGGCAGAAAGACAGACAGATGGAGCGTTTTTTTATTGAATGACTATTTCAATGACTGCAGCTCGGATTTATTCACATTTAGGAAAATATTTTTTGTGACCTTCCATAATTTGACCCAGTCAAATGCAGAACTTTGTTTCAATTTGCTGGACACTGGAACAGAAGTGAAAAAGCCAGCATCAAATCAGGACATTTGGTCACCGTAGCTGGCTCTTAATATTCTATTTAACTGCCTCTTAGTAATGAGAGTTCCCTGTGACACAAAGCTTCTCAAAATCTCTTTGTAGCTCATCTTCAGTCAAAAATACAGGTAATCAGACTAGCCTTCATTATTTTTTGCATTTTGTTCTCGTCATAAACCCATGTTGTGGCCACAAATGAGTATTATGTAGTAATGAATTAGCATTTCATATTGCCACTATAACTCTCTTTTTTTTCCTCATACCATCTCCTGGTCTCTACAAGTAATCACACCTTTTAGATGTTTTTGTTTGTTATGTCATTGTTTCAAAATAACAAATGTTAATCAATTTTTCGAGGAAGTAAAAACACAGATGAGATGCACTTTGATTTAAATTGTTTAAATAAAATCTAAAAACAATGATGTTCTGATGTATTAAGGCCCTGTATCTCATACACAAATTTCTTTGCAGCAAACTGGAACTAGTCCAGTAGTTTTCTAATCAGTAAATAGATTCTACCAGTTAAACTGAGTTTAGAAAGTGCCTCAGTGGTTGGTTAGAGAACATTAGTGAGCAAAGAATATCACAAGCACACAGGCCAGCAATAAAGCTATGGAAACATTTAAAGCAGGGTAGCTTTAAAATCTCACTGATCACTATTTAATCGATATTCTGAAAGTGGAGAGATTTAGCTATGGAATTATACTTCCTGTAGGCAAAAATAATATAAATATGGAGTTATGAATGAAGTATAATGACAATCTTTGTATCAAATTTGCTACAGGGGGCCAAAGATTGACCCCGAAATCCCAAATCCTCTGTAACCAACTTGTTCCACTCCGCGCAGCTCCGTTCCAGACCAGCTGCGCAAAGAAACGCTTACAGCCTTTAGGGTTCCTTCTTGTTACGGTCACTGACTTCTAGGAGCTCTCTCTCTTTGTGTTTCAGGTCTACCTGGCTGTTACAGGTGCAATGTGTTGAAGCTTGTGAGCCACCTCATAAAGAGCTTCAAACCTGAGATGTCAGGCCCCTTTCTCTTATTCACTGGGCCTTGATCTGCAGTGATCTTGTCTGTGAGCTGACTGTTACTGTGTGATTCATTTTGAATAGTTGGCTAATGAAAGCATTTTTCTGTTCACAGTGGAAGCTGGTTGGGGTTCTCTGCCATTTTTGTTCAATTGTTTTCTCCTTGTTTCGTGGTTAGCCAGGGAGTTCAGGTATTGTACTTTTCTTTTCAGTTCTCTGTTAGAAAGCGGTTTATTTTATAAGTGTGTGTGTGTGTGTGTGTGTGTGTGCAAATGTGTGTGTGGGTGTTTTGGCCTTAGAGACCCTGAGCTTCCCTGTTTTGCTGTCTGCTGTATTTTGTGACCCCTGCAAATTGTGAAATAAATCATATTTTTCTACTGACATCATCTTTTAGTTTACTGACTGCTGAAAATCCCCATTGTGGGACAATAAAGAGATTTACATTAGTTTTTTTAAATAAATATTATAACTGCTGGGGAGGGTTGTAACACTAAATTCTTTGGAGCTTGAGGAGAGCATGCACAATGTTAATATTTGGTGAATAGTAGGAAAACAATATGAGGTAAAGAACGCTTAATTTAATATGACATAATTAAAGTAGCCATTATCCATCACAGCCAGTGACATTATCCATCCAGCCAGTATCCATCACAACTGTAGTTTCAGCCCAAACATTTTATTTTTGTTGTGGGTCTTTCTAATTGGGAGAACTAGGATAATAATAAATTGGTTTGTTCTCATCATCCATGCTTGCAATAAGAATCGTTTTCTATTTTTTAAAGTTGTGAGATCTTCCCTTGGAAGCTGTTGTGACTGGATTTAATGACATTTTTAAGCCTTTCAGCATAAAATAAATATTTTGATGGAAATTAAAAATCTTCTTCCTGGTATGCATAATAACAAATATTGTGAATCCAATCTAGCTGCCTTGTTTTTTGGGAATATATAAAATGTATGCTCAAATTAGTAGTTACATGTTTATCGTTACTCAAATTGCTTTGACAATCCAAATCTCCTTGACGTTCTTTTTCAAGTTGGTATTATTGCAATTGCAGGTCTTGACCTTGCTGGCTTCCGGCGGACATCACATGTGGAACTGCAACTTATCGTTTACATCCTCTTTATAAAAAGAAATCAAATAACTTTTTTAATACATCATGATTAGCTGCTGGGGAAAGATGTTATACAGTATAAATATTGATAAATATTGAATGAAAATAAATAAACCTTTTTTTATTTCTATAAAGTAGCAAAAGTGTAATACAGACTAATCTTCATATGAAAATTAGCCCCTATCTATTGAAATGATGCTGCGTGACGTTCATAGCAAACTAAATGTCAAAGCGGCCCGCCCGTCCAACAGCCTCCCTCCTCCTCTGCCTCATCTCCAGACACTGGAGCTTGATTAGTGTTTGGTGCTGCTGCGGCAAAACAAAAGGCTCGTTCTGAGAGACGGACGAGGACGTGACGCTCCCTCAAGGATAGAAGACATTTTCTGGTAAAAGTGACGTGATTATACAGCAGACTTTTCGTTCTAAACAAAAACAAGTGACAGCAGTTTGAGGATGTGTACGTGTGCATAGTGAGTGTGCTCCTGTTATATTGTGATCACACCTGCAGGAGCCTATTTAAAAGGAATTTTTGACACATTCTATGGATGATGCAAATACTGATCAGTCAAGTGTATGTACCGCACATCTGCACTAAGCATCTGTTTAATGTACTTCTAAACTTTAAAGTTTACTGTTGAATAATTAAGACGCACCAACTACTTTTGGTTCTAGGGAGTTGAAACCTGTGTTTGGATCTGCTTACATGTTTTCACATTTGCTGTGACTGCAGGTCCTTCGGTCCCGTCCTGTAGCTGAGAGTAGACGCTGATCTTATACTCAGTGTTGGGCTTCAGGTTGTTAAAGCAGTGTCTGCTGGCTCCTCCACCGAGCTTCGTCTCCTGTTTCTGACTTCCTGCAGTCCCAAAAGAAAAGAATAAATTAACATTGATGTTAAGAAAGGCTGATCTTTCTGCAGAAACTGTCATTTTGGAAAAAATAACAAATTTTTAACTACAATAGCATGAAAAACAGCTCTAACAATCACTGAGTAATATAGTATCTTTGTGGTCAACACAGGTTAGTTTGGAAAGAATTAAGTATATTGCAGTTTTGCACATGAAAATTGCATGAAGCTGAAAATATTGCAGACTTTTTATCAAATAGTACTTTCATATCTTCCATATAATCCAGATGTTTGTTGAACAACAAGAAGGAAAAGTTTTGTAAAACAGAATTAAAAGTTAAGAAAACAGTCTACTGTGCTCCCAAAAAAGAAATTAGGTTTCAAGAACTTTCATGTTGTTCAAATAATGTGGAAGGTTAAACCCAAAAGCAGCTCCTGCTCCGACCAAATGAGAGCGACCTTGGAGAAAGCTGTGTGTTGATAAAAGCTAAACACAGCACTAGTTTTTTAGAGGAGACATGTTTCATTTAAAGGAGTTCATTTTCTGGCAACCCTTTGATCATGAATTGAAAACCTGCACAGCCCTGCAATGTTTTATTTTTACTGTTATTAAGGGTTTAAGTTTCATCATTGTGTTGTTTCTTTTTCCTTTTTTAACAACTTTTATTGTCGTTTTGTATATGCAGAGTGCATACAAAATGAAACTTTGTTTTTTAATGCTTTCGTGACATTTCCAACATGTGTCAAATGTTTGAAATAAATAAGAATATTAATCATTTGTTTTGTTTATGCAACTGACCTCTCATTAAATTAGACCTGGGATGGATAAAATCTTGACGATGGTTAGAAGATCAATCTTGTCTGACCATCCCAACATATAAAAATGGTTTACAAAAGGCAGCCGTTAATAGATTTAAGAAAATCTAATCAAATGATATAAATTCTCATTTCTATCATAAACACTCTTCAGCACTTTACAACCCACGTTAGAGTTTGATTCAATTTCCCCAAATTTACTTTCCTCTGTCTCACTTTATAACCTTCCATATCAAAAATGGGATAAAAGGCACATCATTCCAGTTTCTCCTGCAGTCGGAACATCTCCAGGGTAATTATATACCAGCTGTGCTGACATAAATCCTCATTTACCTCCATTTTGTGTGCTGAAAGAACCAATACATCGGAGCTCCCTGAGGAAAAGTGGGGAAATATGTGGCTTTTATGTGACATTAATGATGGCAGTGGTATTGCTGAAGGCCTAAAGGTGATGAATAACAGCCATTACTTTCCTATTTGGTGGATGACGGCTGTATTAAAAGTCAATCTCATCTTTGAGGCGGTGACTGAGAGGTGTACCTAAGAAATTGAATCAGGGAAACCAAATCTGTTGTTTGATGTTATTTTCGTGAGTTGGGCTGGTTTGTCCCTTTCAAATGGTGAAAAATAGACAATTATTATTGTTTCATGCTGCAGAGAGTCAGTGCCGAGAAAATTGCTACAATAATTCTAGAATTGGTTATATATTTGAGTGGATTTGTTTTGGAAAACTGAAATAAAAGCTAACTCTAAACTCCAATAAAACACATTTATGAAAAATCTGGATGTAATTTTGAGACATTATGGAAAAGCTTACCTTTCTTAAAACACACCCTGAGCAACATGGTGATATTTCTAAAGTAGAAACATCTAGAAAAACCAAGCTGTGTAAGCAAAAGTGTCTGTCTGTCCAGTTCTAAGGGTGACTTCATATTAATAGAATCAATGCAAACGTTTTAAATGGGAACAGTCTTACTTATTTTCCCTATTCTTATGGTTTAGCAATTAAATACAAATGAATATCACAAAAAAAAACTACTTTTATTTTGTACTTTTGGGAAAACTATAGGGTAGACCAAAAAGTGTAAAAGAATAAAAATGATTCTAAAGTTTGCATTGCTTTTTTCTATAGATTCTCTATCTTCATTTTTGTGTAACAAATATTTAAAATATCTTATCCATAAATTCATCTACAATGTGACTTTTAAAAGTACTCTTAGGTGAATAGAGGGCATTCCCAGGCCAACTGGGATACAGTCTTTGCAAAGGACTCTGGGAGTTTTTCCAGGTTTTCTAAGTGGACTGGACAGTGGAAACCTCCAAAAGGTGTACACTGGAGGTACTCTGATCAGATACTCAATCTGTCACAAGTAACCATTTTTATTGTAAAGGACCAGCTAATCTCACAACCATAATGGAAAATCTGACATACAGGGACTGTAAATTTACAGATTATCTCTGTGGGTCACTTCCTTTGACATGAGAGCACAGCCCATATTATTCATCTATCCTATCTCAAGACATGAAATTATTTATTGTCTCTTCTGCTTGAGGTGAAAACTGACCCTGAACCTGCTGGAAGCAATCCACCTTTTTTCAGCTGACAACTATGAAGGCTGACAGATGCATATGTTCTCCAAAAAGCTAAGATGTAACCCTTTGCTTTGTAAATTTGAGGCCCTTCTCCACACAACTTTACCTTGAGATTTTGGATAACAGGATTGGTGATGAAGGCGCAGCGATGGAAAAATCCAGTCAGACCAGAAGCCAACGTGACTTTGTGCCAAAGAAAGCAGACACAGCTCATGCTTGGATATACAAGGGGTGGGTAGACTGTCTCACCTTGTATGAAAAAACTAATGGGACTTAGTCTGAAGCCTTCTCCAGATCCACAACACGTGCAAACTCTGATCACCCCCACAGTCACACCATAGGGATAAGACTTTGGTCTAATTCAACTACCACAAGAGTTAGTTCTGAAAACATTGTTGCTTAATCTGAATTTGAACTTTTTACAATTATTGCAAGCAACCTACAAAATGGCTTAAATCAGAGAAAAGAGGGACAGTTGGAAATGTGAGTTAGAACATACAGTACTGTCCTTTCCACTTTAATAAAATCTGAGAATATTATCTGGAACTCCACATGTGTTGGATCATTTTGTCCCAGTCCTCAAGGGCCAAATAACTTTATGACAAAGTTCTTTAATGTCCACAGATGTCATCATCTTAGGTCTAGAAGATCTAATAATAAGGTTTTCAGGACATGCCCTAGCATTTGTTCATATAACTTCTTACATTAACGCTAGATTGTATTAAAACTCCTAGAGAAGAAATGTCTCAATGCTTTCTTTTCCAACTGTCTTCCTTTTTGCCATTAAATGCTAAGATAGTACATATAAAATTTAAACCTTGTTTGATTTGGGTCAGATTGTAACACTTTGAACACTGCATGATTTCTAGCAAATTATGTAAAAAATGTGCGAAAACTCTAATAAGTTCCAAACTCCAGTCTTCAAGGGCAGGCAGGCAACTAATGGACGCACCTCTGCCTAAGATAAATAATTAAGTCTCTTAAGAAATCACTTTGATACTAAGGAGGAAATTCAGCCATTTGATTCAGGTGAGTTGGAGGTGGATGCATCCAAAAGTTGCAGGACACCAGCCCTCAGGGATTGCAGTTTGACAGTCCTGTCCTAAAATAAACAGAGCTTTAATTGCACTAACATAAAATAACACTGAAATAGAAAAAAATTAAAGAATTTCTAGGTGTATTAATTCAGTAGGGGTCAAAATGCCATAATAAGACATGTTTTAAGCTAACCTCCAGCTGCACTTGATTGAACCACTACTTTTTAGAACCTTAACAGGAAAACTTTCTCCTATAACATTGCTAAAGATTCTCCAAAGGGCCACATCCTCTCATTAAAACATTTTTGATTCCTTTGGAATCCCTATAAAAGAAAAAAAAATGCCCACAGATCCTTCATCATGCATAATAATGGCCAATGGGGGCTTTCCAAAATATTCAAGCTTTGTTTAACCCTTTAAAGCCCGATCCAAGAAAAAAACTAAAACTAAATAGAAAATTACTTTTTTTGGTTTGAATTCCTAATTTGCCCTTAACAAAATATGAAAACAGAAATATATTTTTGATATTAATAATTTATTACTATGTGATAGGTCAAGATTATTTTTTGTGTAGTCTTCTACTGGCTGTTATCAGGTATATCTGGTTACCATTAAATTATGCAAAAGGTGTCAGATGCAAAACATTTCAGAAACCGTATGTATTAAATACGATACATTAGGCATTACATGGCATTATAGGGTTAATGGAAAACCTACCAGGACTGCGAGAGCACTATGTGGGTCATCCAGATGCTATAAAGGTTGGATTTTAAAACTAGTGAGTAAATAAAGATCATGAAGGTCTTAGACTCCAAAGCATTAAAATTTTACATTCCAATTACATGCAATGGCATTACAGAAGCTATTTACAACTGTCCTTTGGACTCAGGTACCAGTTCTTTGAATGCTTTGCAGAATATTACAAGTACACGTTGGCTGTAGACCCAACTGTTTGAGCCACTATGACAAAATCCTACTAAAAACTGTGCTTATATTTTTGTTACAGGCTCATCATAATTAAATAAGTGATATTATATCTATCAGGGACTATTTGGGTCCTTTGGTTGTGAAAGCTTTGTGATTTGAAATCAACAATAAAACTTACAAGTCAAAATGAAGACCTGACTGGATACTACTACGTAAATTCATTCCAATAATGAAACAAAAAAGAACATAAAAAAATGGAGCAATCTTACATTGGTGTCAAATCAATTATCATAAACTCCAGGGTAGGTGTCAAAACATTTTCAGAACATCTAAACAAAATCCTGGTTTTATCAGATTTTAGGCCTGTGTTGTGGTACAATGACCCAGATGACTAGAACTTTTGCACAAGAAAAAAATAAATAAAAATGAATTAGTTAAAGAAAGTAAACTTTTCCATGCTTGAAACTTTTTTAAAGCCTGACAGAAAACCTTTTTATCACCTTTAGTAAATTATGTAAAACATAAAAAAGCCTTTATCTGCAAAACAACATTTGATTATACAAAGAAGGCCAGTGTAGGAAACATTTCCACAGTTTGCTGGAACTTGGTTCTGACAGTCATTTATATCTGTAGGGTCTCACTCAAGCAGGTTTCAATGCTTTTCTGAACGCCCACTTCTTACCACAGGGAGCATTAAACAGAAGGAGTTGTTTGGTTTCTATTGTTTCACGGAAACTACTTTTCCACAATAAAAAAACAATTCCAGGTGCTACTAAATGTTTAGAGAAAAACATCATAGGTCCATTTCTTCATCTTTATAGCAGACTCAACAAGAATGAATCACTGCCTTTCACAGAACCAGAACACCTCCTCATTTGGTACCCATAATTCCTCTTTTTGTCCTCATGGCTTCATTTACTCCACAAAGAAAATGTAAATGTCACCAGAGCTGCAATCCATAACCTTTTTTTGCCCCCAACAGAAAGGCTCAGTGTTTGATTTTACAGCTAAACCTTTAAGACTGTCAGCACATCTCAAGAGGGATACAACAAAACCTCTGTCATCTTTGGCTAATGAGGAATTCAAACTCCTCCTCATGAAAGCATGGCAGTATGAAACAGCCCCTTCACTACTGACTCACATATTCAGAGTGGAAATTTAGTATGAAAATATGAAGAGAATTACAGCTTGGCATACAGTATGATGTAGCTTAGGTAATGCAGTCACGTTTTATAGACTGGCGAGACTTTTTTCTGAAACCTGCTTTATAATCCATAGAGATGAAAGGTGATATATTAGTAGGATACACTGAACTTTCTGCACACTGCAAAAAAATGAAATTTAAATAAGTCATTTTTTCTTAAAAGAAGTTGACATAAGGAGGTAGACCAATGAAACTAATGATGCAGTGGAACAAGACACTTTTTACATTTAAGCATGTCTAGATCATCTTATGTTAACAGAAATATGACCACTTTAGATGCGAACAATACCGCATTCCATTGGTATATGTCCTCTTGTTTACCCTACTAAATGAAAGGGTAAATACATTTATTTTAAGAATTGTTTTACTTATTTCTAGATCATTTTTGCAGTGCATTTTAAGCAGGGGACAAAAAATGCATGATTTTCATTATCTCCTTTCTATCTCTTCTTTCTTTCATCTTTTCTCTTTTTTTCTTTTTTTCCTTTTTTTCTTCTGTTTTTCTGCTCTATTTACATTGCAGTGTCCATATAAATTCAAATTTCACTGCATACTTTTAATAAAGCAATTTATATGCATGATTTAGTGGAGCAGTATGGCTTGAGTACCATACTGCTACATCTTGTGAAAGTAAAATCTGTTAGCTCTTTTGGCATCAAGACAATTGAGCCTCTTATTTTGCCACATTGCCAGACAGGACACTGTAAAACAAAAATGTAACAAACAAATTTTCATTACAGGAAAGAAAAATATTATAAACTCCTGCCCTAAAATAGATTTTGTCTGATTTGTGTTACCATTTCAGTTTGACACAACACATTAGTTATAGAGTCAAAGGTATGTAACACCAAGAGTAGCCATACTCACCAGCCTGAGACTGAATAACTAGTCCGTAGGAAGTGGCATTTCTATGAGGCCCCCACTGAGCACAAACACTACTCATCCTCACTTGATATGTGCTCAGATTGTTCACTCCCAGGTACACTGTCAGAAAGATGGTGAAATGTTAGAAAAAATATACAACTCAAACAGAAAACGTTGCTCATACAGATGTCTTAGCTGCGGCATGTTGCTTAGCTCCTGTTTGTAGACATGTTCTTGTGTCACATAAAGAGTAAACAGAAATACATCGACAACATAAAACTTTTTTGGACCTCTTAGGAATATTCAGTGGAGATCCGTGAGCTTTTTTCTCTCCGTGCAGCTATAAAATGCCACATAAAGCCGCACCAAGCTCACTTCACAGAAACCACATGCAATCATGACTCCAGATGATGGACTTAAAGTGTATAGCTGGTTGGTTATAAACACACCAGACTGCACTTCCAAGGAGTTATTTGCAGACATATGGGGATGTAAGGCTACACTAAGTTTGCAGAAAAAAAGAGAGCAGGTTTCACATAGAATCCAAAAACAAAACTACAAGGTCTATTTAAGCAAATGGCTGGAATGTGCTTTGACATTTGGCCTTAAAAAGCATCACTGGTTAGGAGTAGACACACATAAGAATTTAGGTTTAAAATAAGTTGGAAATCAAGCCCAAAGCTTCCATTGTTTTATACAAAAGAAAAAAACTTTTTTGAAGTATTTGACTTCCTAACAATTGCATGTCGCTTCTCTACATTAAGTAGACTACATTTAAATGTAATTCATGCTACTTGATCTTTTTTACAGTTTATCATAGAATTCAATGCATTCTTTAAATGTCTAACCACACACAAAAACAGTGCTAGATTTGTCCACCTAAGCAGCATATATAAGCAGCTATGTCAGAGATCCCATGGGTGTCTTTGCTGCTTCTGTGGTTAGTTATCTCTTTACCTGGCTTGTCAGTTTAGATGTACAGCTGTATCTTGTTAGGTTTACTGTGCAATAATCTTCCAATATTCAGAAGATGGATTTGAGCTGAGCTTTGGGAAATTGTTTGATATTCCAACCATCTTTTAAGACGGGCATACAACGTTTTCAGGCCGTTTCCCCAGTCAAGCGAGAATTTTTGGATTGGGCAGAGTTTCAGCCTCATTGTGCATCCCGTGGTATACAGGGTGGACATGGGGCAAATAGCCACTAATAACTACCTCCCGATCAGGAATCATAAAGTTGGGAGAAATCAATCATGTTTGAAATTCAGTCGGCCCTCATAAGGTGTTCATGAGCAAATCCTGCTTTCAAAGCAGAGTTACAAGGAGCTATGAGCCGATTTACCAGAACCTCACGCACTGTGCATGTTCAAATAAGGGAGTTCCTCTTCTTCCAGGTTGACTAGTCCAACAAGTGGCATCTCTCTGCCCCGAGTCAGACATGTTGTTTTTGGACAAACTGTGTGAGCAGTTAGATTGCATCAGAGCATCGGGCCGTTACAGTATGAAGAACAAACATCATGAGCTGTGAACTTTTAAAACCCTGTGATTTCATTGTACAATTTGAGCTGTAGCAGAGTAACCTGACTCCACCAGATAGATTTGCTCCGGGCATATCCCTACCTCCTGGAAACCTTCCGTTGAAGTAATTTTTGGGAAGGGGCGAAATACTGGTTAGCTGATTGGCCTCAGGGTTGGGTGATAGATGGGCCAAATAAACAAATCGTAGATCAACCAAGCATGGCGACGTACTAACAGAGCTGATGACGGAAAACACAACCACAAAGCCAGGCTACTCTAGCTGAAGGAAACCGGGAGAAGAGCAAAAACATATTTTCTTCTCTGAGAAAAGCCTCCAGAGCAGTGTTTTGCTCCTCTTTTCAGTGAAGAAATACTCTGTAATTCCGCCATAAAACTTGCTCGATAATCCGCTAGTTTTATCGGCTGAAGCCAACCATGTTCTTTAGACTGAACTGGTCGCTACTTCGCTCTGGCCAGTTACACCTCAACCCGCCTCCAGTCAACGCTGATTGGATGCTGCTCTTTGCGAACAGCCGCAAAGTTTCTTTAACGGAGAGTCTCCAGACTGATTAGCGCAGTGAAACCTTGAAAGCTCGCTGCAGATCAGGATGGTCTCACGCAGGCTAGTAGCAGAGTACAATGATCTCCCACAGGGTTTGCCCGGCCTTAGACTTCTCCATACCTGTATCTCAACCTGTTTGCAGTGTTTCAAAGGTACTATTCAGAACGAACTGTGCATATAGAGCCTTTTCTGGCTATTTAATTCTCAAATGATAATCCGGTGATTATTTGCATCAGATTATTTGCATCGAAATGTAATTTTTCTAAAACAAAAAATTTTTTCGAATATACCTCAACATGTACAGTAAAGCCTATGAAAAAATCCTGGAGCAAAACAGACTCACTTTCTTCTCAAAAACTCCAAGACTTGTGATTGTGTGACATTGACGCATCAGCTCGCTCATCTCTTCAGGCCCACTGGTTTCATTAACATGCTGCTGAGCAATATCAGAGAAGCTGTGTTCCCCTTCTGGGATATCTATACCCTAATCATCCTTCCTTCCTTTCATACAAAGCCATCTCTCCATCTTATTCAGTTTATTCTCCTTTGCACTACCCTTTGTCTTGCAAGATTTGTCCTTTATTCAACCACCACATGCCTACTCATTGTTATGCAGTTGGTGAAAAATTCCACCACTGCATGCGTGCTATATTTAAAAAGGTACATGTTTCTGCCTTTAGCTGACACTCACCCTACAAGCAGTGCAATGAAAATGGATGATGGGGTCGGATTTAGCTGTCTGGCCCAAGGACACCATAAAAGGACATTCTTTCTGTTGGCTTTGATTTTCAGAAAAGCTCAAACTGGTGACATCTGAGGTTCAAACGAAGCTGTATACAAACGGCGCAGGCTGCTGGGAAGAGGTTAATTATGACGAATGTGGACCAAAAGGTTTTAACTTAATCTTACTGAGAGGAAGTGATTAAATAATTCCAGACAGACCTTCAAGGAGCTTTTTTAAGCCTCTACTTCACCAATCAGAAAACTTTAATTCCACATATATTTGGTTTATTTAATGACTGCTGTTATATGTAGATGATTAGCTGCACTGGTGATTAATTAAAAGGTGACTATTCAGTTCATATGTAATGAAAAAAAGGAACAATTGGATAAAAAGAATGGATATGAATTCAACTATTAAAAGATTTTTCTTTAAATAATCCATCATTATTAAGTAACTGATTTACATTTTCTTTTTGAAATTGTCGTTTTCTTGAGCTCTTTATCATAATTACAACAGTTGCGTTGAATAAGTCAGTTGTTTATGGTAGCTGTCCATAATTTAAGATTCAGGTGTGAAGTAGTTCAAGCAAAGTGCTGCATGTGTGCAGAACGTTTGCAGCATGAAGACAGCGCATGAGGAGCAGCTGAGGGGATGATATGCAGGTGCTACTTATAAAAGGACATCAAGGAAAAATCCAGGGCACGTTTCCTCAGCTGTTAAATGCTGACTATAAAGTTATACATTAGTATCTTTGCTACATCCTATGCAGAATAAATGCTTCCCGAGAAATTTAGATACATGTTAGAACAACTAATGATTACTTATAAGTAATATTGTGCACTTTTTGCAGCCAAACCAAATCCTTTTCAATCACAACTAATCATGTAGATACTGTTAATATTGATACTAATTAAATTCAAATCAGACCAACTCCTTAATAAAATATAGTTAAGAACACAGTTATTGATAGAGTGCTGTCTTGATTATTACATTTTGAATAAAGTGTATAACAAAATCTTTTCCTTCCACTCAGAGTCTATTTATGTTTACTTTAAGTTCAATTGCGCTGGATAGGACATTCAGCATCCTCAGGCTTTAAATTAAATGAATAAAAGGGGCTTTATTTTATTTTTTTTTTGTCATGCTTTAGGTGTCACATTTCCCACTTTAAGGGCGAATGATTCACTTTTTATTTTATGGTATGCATGTAGAGGTGTGCATGTACTTTAAAGACACTAATGAAAGCAAGCCATTGGTGAAATATTTGTCCTCATTTTATGTGCTTGTTTTTTGTCGGATAAAAAAAAAACAAAAACATTTGTATGTTTAAAAAAAAGAAGAAAATTATTTATCCAAGCCTTATTTTTCATAAAAAAGACGATAAAACAAAAAAAGTGTTATGCCAAGGCTGTTGTGTGGACTTTGGAGAGTCACTGAAAAGGTTTGATGATTTGTTCTGGAGTAGAGACACAAAGCTCTTTTTTTTTTCTTTTCTTTTAGATAATTCTTTCATTCAAAATAAACAAGAAGCAATAACCGGGTAAAATCAAAATAATTTCCTCTAGTTGGTTTGGTAATTATGCAGAAGGAAAAAAAAAGATAGAAACTGAAATAAATTCTGGAAAAGGAAGCCAAACTTACAGGTCCGGGCCTTTCCTGTGAGAGCCTCGCTGGATCCTGTGGTGTAGGACGCTATGACCTTGACACTGTACTCTGTCCCACTCAATAGGTTGAGAATAAGCATGGTGTTTACATCCTCTCCCACAAAGGTCTCCAGAGCTTGTCCAGTGCCTGTAAAAGGGCAGTCATTTAAAAAGAAGGTCAGGTAGGCAAATGGGTTTTAATGAGCATTTTCAGAGAGGAGCATAAGCTCTTTGCTCCAGCAGCAGAGAATAAAATTTATTTTTTGTTTCTGAATGAATAAAAATTTGAAAATAAGCTGATCAGTTTATCATTGCTATTATAATTGTAGTCATTTTGGATGCTTTTTGGGTTAAAACACAAAGCATTGGCTTGGAGTTTTCAGTCTAAAGGAGATGAAGTGCTCTATATTCTAGATGTACTTCTTCATTTGGAAACCATACTCAGTTCAAATGAGTCTCTGCTGATTTGGGCTTATTTTACATTTGATAGTGCCTAATGTAGCCTTGAGGCATTAGCTGGAGGGGAAGATGCTGTAGGGCATTAGCTTAAGGCTTCAGAAATCTGCTGAGCTCCATCATTTCTCAATTCAGAAAATCTATTGTTAGGGAACGCTGATAACAGAGAAAGTTAGATTACACGTTTCAACTGTTAGGTCCTGAAGACATTCATCTACAATTTATGATTTCTTGTGCAGATATTCATGCATCATCATCAAATCATTGCAAAATCCCAAAGCTGATGAGAGTTTTTAATAAGAGTGAAGGTTATTATTAAAGCACAATTTATAGCTAAATCAGTAAAAGGTTTAGATTGTGTTTCTGTGTCTAAATTACCAGAAAGAGGCTGGTAGACGACTCTGTACCCCATTGTGGGGGAAGGAGGAACGTCCCAGCTGATCCTGAAGCGGTTGTACCATTCTTCTGAGACTCGCAGGTTCTTAGGAGCAGAAAGAGGAACTGAAAAAAATAAAATAAAATAAATGGTCATTTTCCTACAGAAATCTGAAAACTGTTGTAGAAAATAAGACAATTGAGGAAACATTAGCTTCAGGGTTGTTTTCTTATGAGCTGTAGTTTGAAAAAATGTTAAATAAAACAATCTGGATAAACCTTAAAGTTTAAAAAGACAAAATAGTACTTTTATAAAGCAATTTAAATAAATTGAATTCCTGACATTAAAATATTAATACTTTTTTATTTCATTTTATTTTAGACAAGTTAAGAGAAAGAGGAAATAAATGTGGAAACTGATAAGAAAGAAGCTTAAAGATAATAAAGCAAATAAAAATGTACATTTTATCAAGCTCAATAAAATTTCGTCTTAGCACAGCAAGAAAAAAAAGGATTTATTCTATAGTGTATATCTTCTCATGTATTTAAAAAACAGTTATAAATTATATGAAACCAATTTTTTTTTTTTTATGAAATGGTCGGAAGTCTTATTTTTAGTATTTTTGCAATATAAAGAACTTTGTTTCATTGTCTAATGTGTAGCTGATTAGGGAAATCATTGCCTTGATGTACATTTATGAGCTCTGCTCATTGGAGGCCGATTCCCTCTTTAACCATAAAACGTGAGATCCCACAGGTTTATATCACTGAGTGAACCTGCCAGCTGCTCAGCTGCACATTGATAAAGCTGAAAATCTTCCAGACACCCCGTCCATGTTCCATCATTGCACTCTGAGCTGGCTTCTCACAAACTGAAATCTCTCAATTACACCGTCTCTTCTGCCCCGTCTTTCCTCCTCAGCCTCTGCAGTCGTTCGGCATTAAAATCCAATCATGCGTTTCTGTGCTGTACAATCCCATCGGTATCGGCTACAAACTCGCATGTTTACATCCTCAAGTTTTAACCTGCTATTCTGTTGTGTTTTCTATCCTTGGCTGCCCTTCCTGGACCTGAGGAAATTCCTATCATTTTCTGTGCTCTGTGCCATCCCTCCCGCATGTGCTGCCTGATAAAAGGGGAACTGGAGGTCTGATAAAAACTCTCCTGGCACAGAAGCTCTCTCACGATTAAACGGACGTGTTAAAGAGGTTCCAGCGATAATTTAGCTTTAGAGATTTATTTTGGCTAAGATTTAAAAGCATTTGGGTCAATTACTGTACTAATATTGAGTAAAAACTAAATTAATACACAATTCTGACTTGATATTGTTAAAAAAGCTTGTTTTCTAAATGGTTTTGGCTTATAACTTTAAAATCGAGCAGCTCAAACTAGACACAAGATGATTTATACACTGCAAAAAGTTAACTTTCTTCAGTTTCTTCAATTTAAGTGTGGGGGGAATGGCGGCCTAGTGCTTAGGGCTTAAAGCTTGGAATCATGACGTTCCGACTTGGAGCCTCACTCCCACAGTCTGTCACTTTGGGACACTGAGCAAAGACCCTTAACCCCACACTGCTCCCTGGGCGCACAATGGCAGCCCACTGCTCCACAAGGGGATAAGTTCAAAGCAGAGAGTGAAATAAGTAAAAATAAGTGAAAATAAGCAAGACAATAATAATATTTACATTTAAAATAAGAAAAAAGAACTGCAGTCCCTAATTTCAAGTGTATAATATCTAATTACCTTATATTTAGCATAGAAATACTAATTCCATTGACAGATTTAACTACTCAAAAAAAAAGGATAAATACACTTCAAGTTAAAGGTTTACATGTTACATTTTAGATTGTTTTTAACTTGTATCTTAAACATAAAACTGCAGCATTCACAGAAATCAGCTGTCACAAGGAAATGCAACAAAAAGGCTAAGAATATTTGGCCAGGTTTGTAGAAACTTCACCAATAATACAAAATGTGCATTATTTTCCCATTTCCTTCATATCTGGAATGCTTCTCCTTATCTCTGAATAACTTCAACAATCATCCCATTCCTCAGTGGATCAGGAGCTCCGATTAGTCTGCCTCAGCTATCATATTATCTATCATCTGTGTGCCTCTAAATACCCAATCACCCCCTCTGTATTCCCTGTCATACCCACCTCTGTGTTGACTCCTCCTCTCCCTGATTCAAATCCTCAGATTATACAGGCTCTCCTTGTCCCATCATCTGTCTTTGCTAAAGAAAAAACCTAATGGACCCCCTTTTCTACATTCCCTGCCATTTTTCCTCAGGCCATCATCTCATCCTTCACTTGCTAACAGGAACCATTCATCATCACTGAGTGTCGGAGACCCGTCATTTAAAAATCGGGGGAACGTCGTTAACGCCTGCTAATGTGTGTAATGCGGCACTGAGGGAGACACGATGGGATGGAGGCGAAAGACAAATGACTGGAATTTAGAGCTACTGTCTCACTGAAAGTCAAGTGTTTGCTCTGTGATGCACATCAAGGAAGAGAAATCAAATCTCCCATTTTTTGTCTTGGGCTCCTCAGGAAGTATAATTAATGTAGAACTATTTGTTATAGAGCACTACTTTTTTTGAAATGACCATGGAATAGTTCTGACTATAATGAGCTGATAAGAACATTTTGACATAATTTGACATTTTTTCCCTATTGTTCTTACTTTAAAGTGACTGTGAAATTTTCTGATGTATTTAGGCTTTAAAGAAATAATTTGGTTTAATTACATTATAGGAAAAAAAATGCTGTTGGCAGATATACATGCATTTTTGCTGATCTTTTTCATAAATTTTCAAAGGTAAACACTATTTGTATAGATAACAATTCTGAGGACAAAAAAGCCTCAACTCATCTAAAACTTAAGGTCATGTCTCATGGTTATTTAATATATATATATAAATATATATATACATACACACATTATGAAGTGTTATTTCAAGAGTTTGTCCCGAGTGATCTCTTTTCAGGAAAATGAAACGGAGAGAGCTTGAAGGTGAAAACACAGAGCTTTCCTTTAACACAACAAATTAAAAAGTGAACACTGACTTTTTCAAAGGTCATAACTAAAACCTTTAAAGGAAATTCATATATTATGTAAAAAAAAGTACATCCAAAGAATGAGTAGAGTGGTGCAGAGTTTTACAAGTTTCAAAGTTTTAAATAGTCACACAGACGTCTTTCAAGAGAGGTCAGTTTGAAGGCAGACTTGAAAATCAGCTAGGAAAAAGTACAGCTGAGGAGTTGAGCAGGAGGGCATCAGTAAAAAGTTTAAACTTTGAATGTTTTTAGGCTATAAAGATGGTATGAAATGGCACAGTTTGGTAATTATTGTAGAAACCCAAGCAGGCAGAATAAACCTATTTCTTACTAATAACATGCATAGGAAAAGTTAAAGTAAAGGGTCTGAAAACAACATGGATGACTTATCTCATCAATTGTTAATTTGTGTTTCTAGTGCAATGCAGGGAGGGACAGATATCTTATTTACTGGTAAGTTGAATGTAGGATTGTGTTTTAGAAAGTTTGGTTAAGATAACAGCAGCTGCAGTAAATCTGTTTAATTATGAAATCATATGAATTAAACCGTATTTTTTTAAACTAGTGACTTAATGATATTCAAACTTTTTGTTCTCTCTCTTTCAATAGTCAATAGAGCTCTCAAAGTTTTTGCATTTCTTTTGCTAGTTTATATTTGTTACTTGTCTTATTGTTTTGTTCAGCCTAAGAGCCCAAAGAGTTTTCCCTATTTGCTTTGAGGTCTTAAGCTTAAATATTGCAGTTTATGTCTTGATTTATGTTGTTATTTTTGCCATTTAGGTTATACCATATAGGCTCACCTTTCCTTTTACTATTTCAATATATTATGTTATTGCTTCTCTATTCTTTTTCACTTTCTGGTGGATTTTTGAGTTCATTTTACTTGAAAATATTTATGCTGGTATTCTTTACTTAGAGGTTGATTTGTTACCCATTTAGTTTCTGTTATGCCATAGTTCTCAGTTCATCCTCGCTATCATGTCTTCAGCTTATTGGATCCACCTGCTTTAATACTCATCTAATTGACGCCCGCCACCTGTTCCCCTTTGCTTTATATACGGTCTGTTTCACACACAGCCCCCAGGTTTATACTGCCTGGCATGTCAAGCCTTTAATGTCCATATTTGCCATTCCTACTTTTGAACCACTCTCTGGATGTAAGCTGTTTATTTTTTAATTAAAACTTCTCAGCTCATCATTCTTCCTCTGCTGCCTGCTTTAAGGAGCATCATAAGAACCACAATGTGACACAAACTCACAAGCAGCAAAGCTTGGATACTGTATGAAACAGCATAAAAAACTTGTTGAACCCTCCTCTGCTTTACAGTACCTCAAATCCAATATTATAATCAAAGAATTATTCTGGAAGCATTTTATATTTTTTAATATCACCAGCATCTAAAGAAGCAAAAGCAGTAGGGCTTAAGGGTCTAAATGTAAAGGCATGCATGTCATTTAACTTTAACAGCTAAAACTTAAAAGAAATGGAAAATCCTTATGGAAGATTTCTTTTTGTTGTGCTTTGATTGACATCCATAGATGAAATGTTGGTTTTTAAAAGTAAATAACAGCACTGATGAGAGCACATCAGTTATCTATTAGATTAAGAAAAAAGCTACACATGAGCTTGATGAATCAAAAATGGATCTATGCATGAAACTCCAATGATTCCATGCTTGATCTGAAACAATTAACTTATCATAAACTAATCTTGAATTATCAAATTATATAATTTTTTATGTCTTTCAGCTCTCAGTTAAGTAGTAACAGCAGAATATGATCAAAAAATATATTTAGGCTGATAAAAGGTAATGATCAAATATATTAACTTTCAGTAAAAATTGTTTCATGTGTCATGAGTTTTATGTAAATTTATTTACATTTACAGTATGCTTATCATGCTTAAATGGGTTATTATCCAGTAGTTTTTTATTTTAGTTTACAGTTAAGATTCAAAATTTCAGCTTTATTCTAGTTTATCCATAGATTTAAAATCAATAATAGAAACCATTTGAATATGAATTCATCCAATGATCCCTTTTAGAGGATATGAGGCTACAATGAATAAGATGGAAGGTCCTTTTTCTAGCTTAATTTGATTCTATTCTATGCTTTAATCAAACACAAATCTAATTTGTGCATTTATCATATCATCCTCAAATCCACTTTTTGTTTTAATTTTTTTGCAAATAAAGACAAAATCACCAGTCAGCTCATGAATAACAAACACACATCCCTCTTAAGTTTCACTACAATATGCAGCTATCCCCGTCTGCAGCTGTAAAGGAGGAACATTTTGGTGTTTAATAGGCTTTTCACAAGAATCACCAGTAAGTGTGGACAATAACTGTTGCAAAGATGATGGTCAGACTGACCCAGAACAAAACTTGTAAAAAGCTGAAAGGTGTAAAGATGAGAGAAAATGCACAGATTTAAAAGATCAAAATCATAATTGGCGACTTACGTGTCCGTCCCATTTGGGAGGATACTGGGCCATCTCCATCAGAATAAACAGGGATGATGGTGACTTTGTACTCTGTATCTGAAAGGAGAGGCTGCAGAACCAGGCTGGTTTGACCCGAGGGCACCGTCCTCTGCAAGGAGAGGGGAAAGAAAGGTATAAAAATCAAACTAAATGGAACAGTAACTGGGCTGAGTGTATATAGTGCTTCTCTAGTCATGCTGGAAACTCAAAGGTCTTTACTGCACTTAGTAACATTGATGCCCAGATCTGTACCAACTTCAGAGGAACAATCTTATCCTGAACAATTTCCTGATGTAAATCATGACAAAGTCAATCAGAAAATAAGAATAATATGCATCAAAGGAAAGAATAAAAGGCCAGAGTCAAGTTGAAATTTCAATAGAACACAAATCAAACTTTTCATTTCCCCTTCCGTTATTTTTTACTTCTTTATTCATGAATTGGCTCAATCATTGCTTCAGTGGTTTCTATTTCTATTTTTTGTTTTGCAAGAAGGAGAAACCATCCTTATAAAAAAGTGATAGCTGTGCATGGCTTTGTCTCACTGTCACATTCCTGTGTCAGCTCTGGCCATTAGAAGTCTTTGTCTTACCCTACCTGTTGTGTCTGCCAGTTTGCATTCTGGGCATGCACAGTCTGGCCTTACTCCACTGCAAACTTTTTTTTCTCCATCTCCAAAGGCAAAGTCTTTCTCAGACGTGTTATTCAGACAAGCACCGAGGGCCTTGAGGATTCAATTTCATTCCCGCCTGATGAAAAGCTAGCAAGTCTGTAAACTGTCAAGGAGGAACACCGTTTGGAATACATCAACTCTTTACTCAATCCTCAATTTTGTGTCATCTCCATATAAATTAGAAAAAAATAATGAAATTCAAAATTCTTGTACAGTAGAAATATTGAAAATTGTAATTTACATCAGTAGGTAAATGTTGCAGAGCAATTAACTGAAACCACAAACACTAAAAGATTGGGAAGGATTGGGAATAGCTTCATGTTGGGTGATACAATATTTTTTCATTAGATGAAAACTCAGATTTAAGGAAGATTTGCTGAAATAATGAACAAATTTGCACATTATGTGAAGGATAAATTATAAATTATTAAGGAATCCCCTCATTAAATACATTTTTATATAATTTCCTAGAAATATAGAGACACAGATTATTTTCCTATCAGGAAATAAAAGCAGGAGCAAAAACAATTAATACTAAATATATTATACTGTACATATATATTCTACAAGGTTTATATACCAGGATAGAAACTTTCATGCTTATTTTCTTCAAGTAAATGAGATTATTTAAAACACCTAATAATACATTTCAATAATATTAAAAGTTAATAAGAAAAAAAGTCTAAATGGGGTTTTGATGTATTAAGTACAACACAAAATCTAAATCAAATTTTTTCTTGAAATAATGGCATTTGTTCTTAAATTCAGAAGGTAAGGGAGACACTAAGCAAATGGAGCAAGACAATTTACATTTCAAATAAGAAAAAATACTGAAATTAAGGGGGAATACATTTAATTAACGAAAGGTTTACCTATTTCTAGTTTCTAGACTGTTTTTTTGCAGTGCAGAGAAAAAAATGCGTATTTGTCCCTGTCAAAGTTTTAAAGAACTAAAACAAATGTAGCAAAGTAAAATGAAATAGCAGGAACTCTGTTTACACACAGAAATGAGTTTTATGCCCAACAGCCATTGTTTATTGAGCCTTGAATGCAGCAGCACAGCGACTTTGGTATATTAAGCATCACAGCTGTCTGAGAACAGATGGCTGCAGAGTTTAGTTACCCCACGGTTACCCTGCACACACTGACATCTGGTGAAGCCGCGGCAGAGGCATAACCAGGATTTAAGTTTGGGTTTGTTGTTCATGGGAGGTTTTTGGTTTTAGGGTAGTAGAGGCCATTAAGTATTTCCTGCTAGGTGACAAAATATTGCTGGCATCTTCTAACATGCTGATACTTAAATATAGCATATACAGTCAAAATATGAACAATACAATTTTTTCTCTGTTTGAGCACCAACTGCAGACTTAATTCGTTTTGTGTATATAATTAATATGTAAATACCATTTGGAATTTATCCATCTATTGTAAAACCACGTAATATTTCTCTCATCGTAGCAACATTTTTCACACCAGGCACTATTAGTCTGTGACTCATGTGTAAAGTAAGTGTGAGCTTTATCAAAGTGACAATGTGTCCTATGTACTGTATGATGGTTTTAACTAAGAACAGAAGCAGATGCCTTGTTGTGTTTATGGAGAGCAGTACTGTTTATATTTATTATTGACTGACAACAATTCATAATAAAAGTTGGAATGAATCCACAACAAGTTTTAAATCTTTATCAGAGCATTCTAGGTATTTAATGGGAAGGAATTACTTGAAAACTCTCTGAGAATCCAGCATTATGACAAGGTAATTATTAGTTGCTAACAGCACTAAATTTAGCATCTGTTTCATTGCTTTGGCAGTTTAAAAATCTGAAATAGAGTGATTAAATGCAAAAGTGGTTAATCTGGCATTGAAAAGAGATGTAATCTACATTACTATTGCATAAAAACTGCAATGTATAGATTAGTTAAACCTGGATGGCAATGTTTATGCTTATATTTCCACTAAAATACAGGCTGAGATTAGTGACACTTCTACTTTGTTAAAGCAGGAATGTGGAGTCATACTTTTCACACAAGTGTTAACTAAATTTATAATGTCTATTAAATTGAAAATTTGTAATTTCTTGTCTTTTGAGCTGGAAATATAATTATGCAGGTAGTACTACGCACAAAAAATGTCTATTATGATAGACCTAGAAAAGACAATGCTGCCATCCATGGAAAAAACATAAAATGTGGTTCTGTTAAACTTTGAAAAGGAAATGTTTACAAAAAAATGTTTATTAATTTCTAAATGTGGTTTAAAATGCTTATCCTTAGCAAATAGGGTAACAATTCCTTTGAATGTCCATAAAAACAAACTGTTGATGAAACCATGTCCAAAGACAAAAAGCCACATGTTTAATGTATTTTATTTAAACCAAATGTACTTAGAAAAAATGTCAACATCAAAAAGTCATAAGTTTTGTCAAAAGACATCAATCTATCTTTTATCCTTCAGGGTCACAGTGGGGTAGGTGCGTATCTCCTGCAGTAAGGGGATAGGAGGGTTGCACCCTGGTCAAGGTACCATTATATTGCAGGGCAGAGACATAACCCTTATTTACATTACCCTTTGAAAACCGACCCGTGCAGAGCTTGGATCAGTTAACAGTGCTGAGCATGGTTCCTTACGGACGTTTACACACGCTCAGAATCAGGCGAAGAAGGTAGCCTTTTGTGAATTTACTTGACAGATTGGGCTTTTGGAAATTGGATACGACAAACGATAATCTAATCAGGGCTTATAGATGCAGGAAAGAATGACAGGAGTTGAGGTTCTTCACTCTGCTAAGCAGAATCACCACTGGAAATGGTGCGGCAAGGTAGGGAAGCATTTTTATGAATGTCAGAAATTTCATGATTACGGCGGTTGACTGTAAGGAGATGTCTGCTTCAGCGCTCTTTGTTATCTGAGAACCGGGCCAGAACTGAACCGTGCCGAGCCCTACCGATGAACTAGTACCATGTTAGCATGGTTTGGTTGTGTCTGGCGCTGTCCTGTTTAGTTTCGCTTGCCATTTACAATCTACACTTATCTCGGTTACCATGCTCTGGACCGTTCTCTGCATGGTTTCAAAAGGGTATTGTAAATAGGGCTATACAACCATGCCAACACACTTACACCTACGAGAGGAGATACCAGTTAACCTAATAGTCATGTTTTTGGTCTGTAGGAAGAAGAAGGAACCCATGCATGCACATAGAGAACAGTAAACTCCTTGTAGAAAGACCCTGTATAGCCCTGGACATTAAGGCAAATCTACACCAATTCCCTGATCTTGGCATGTTTTCTACCTTTGCATGTAACAGATAAACTGACAGGAATGTAACCTGATATACATCTTAAAGACATCTGAACTGTAGTTGTTGGGCACAATAAAATAATTTTGTTTTGAAGTTAATTTGCTGTTTGTAGCGTCAAATATGTAGTCTGCACAGACAATAGTAATTCAAGGCTAATGTGGGTGCAGAGAAATGACAGCAAATTAAACTAACACCCTGCCTTTGGCAGCAACCATCCTAAGCTCAAGGATTCTTGTGATTCTATCACTAAAAAAAAAAACAGAAAAAAAAAATGCATTAGCTTGAACCTGTCTTTTCCTGGATTTAAACACTACTTATTAAAGGAACTTCATACAATGTTGAATCATCTTTGACCTTAGAAATGCATGATTTAGAAACAACAAGAGACTACACTGCAAAAGCTACACTGCATAAAACAATTTTCAGTCACTATATAAAGCAACTAAATGCAGTTATGGTCTTTTTGAAACTGAAAGCCCTTTTTCACATAAATCCCAGTAATTTACCAGGAAAATGTTCTAGGTCAAACAAGATTTAAAGCCTTTTACACATGTAAGTTAGTCCTCCTAAATCACCTGGTCTGCTCTTTTTAAACATAACCCTGCAAAAGTAGAATGAATGTACCTAGTAGCACCTAAAGGTGGCAATAATGCAAGTGATATAGTTTTAAATGATCAAGTCAATCTCTAAAGATGTCCATGGCTG
>JAGKQL010000026.1:8565730-8637511 GCA_018398635.1 Cyprinodon brontotheroides
TATATATATATATATAAAGCTGTGACTTTTACATTAGAGTAACTAGGGGAAAGAATTTACAAAAAAAATAAATTCCCAATCAATCATGAAACTAATTAAGATGTCATGAGAAGCAATGGAATATAATCAAAACTAACACAAAATGTGCTGCTGGGATCACGATTCTATATTCTCTGCCCCTTTGATTCTCTCATAGGCTTTGGAACAAGAATTATTGGACTTTGCTAGTTTAATTATAAAGTGGACTGAACCTCATTACATCACTTCCATTTCCTGAGGCTCTGCTCCAACTTCTTCTGCTGCTTGAATTCTCTCAGAGGACCTGAAAAGGTCTAAAGAAACATCCTGCCCTGTGTAGTTTTAAATTTAGCCTTGAAACCTGTTTTACTCCAATGTGTGAAAAAGTTTCCGCTTCCGATTACCGATCTGTTTTCTTTAAAAAATGAGGGGGAGAAAAATCCTGATTGTTCTCCACGTTTCTTCACCTCAATTATACAGGAGGTCAGAGAAAAGACAAACCAAGAGAGAGATAGAGGAGAAAGTAAAGAATGGGAAGAGATATGGCAACTACTTTTACTGCAGATGGTGCCTCGGTCAGCAGGATGGGAAATTAAAAAGGTGAAAGATAGGAAAGTTGGCAAAGTTTTATAAGAAAAATATACATCACACAGTTTCAAATATATATGACGCCCAACTTTGTAAAGGCTTCCTTAAATGTCACAGGAGCTTGTTTGTTTTCCCTTCTTTTTAACATGGTAATTTTTCTGTATTCGAACCTTTTATACTTTCATAGAGGTACTGTGCACATAAATCCGGTATTTCACCTTGTTTTACAATACAACAAGTTCAGATTTAAACTTTGAGTCAGACGAAATAAGATGAAATTAAAGATTATCAATCCTTTTTAATGTGAATTTCATCATATATAATTTGATTATTCCATGCAATTTCCTTAAACATTTGTAGTTCCTCAACTTTACATTTATAAACAAGACTGTCTGCATGCATGTCAAGGCACAAGTTAAATATACTGAGTTTAAAAGCATTTTTTCTGGTCATAAGGAAATAATTCCTAATTCTCATATTCTACCAGTTAGACCCCCCCTTATCTGAATTTACATTCCTTTCATATGTGTTTACTATCTTTTCAAAGGAAGCTAAGGTCAAGCCTGTAACCTTCCAATACTTGAAGCATTATGCATTCATTAAAAGGAAAATCTCCCCATGACTTCGTAGGTCACAGTATGGGCAACCTGCAAAGTTTGTACCTTCTGCTCAAGCGGGGGATGACTTTAAAGCATCAACAGAAAAAAGGCAAAGAAAAACAACCTGCCGAGTTGTTGGCTTTAGGGAACAATACAAAACATTTCCTTGAAGGTGTGCCTCTTCTTCTCCCCTTGAGCATATGTAATATTGTAGTAAATAGCTTTTGGCCCGTTTATTGTAAAGCATTGGGCTTTAATCCTCCGCTGCAGAAATCAACGACCCATTAAACTATTAAAAGAAATGTGATAATAATGATCGGAAACAAAACACAAGTATTACAGTATTCATGTATTCATTGTTTGATAAAAGTTGCAGTACTTACATGGCTGTACAGACCATAAATAATACATATTGTATAATCAATAAATCAATGCTCACAGCCTTCATGATGAATCTACTGAATCTGTAGTGTTTTAAACTTGTTTGTATTTAAAACACAGAGATTTCTACAGTTCTGCTCGTATCTGGTGCAAGAAAATTTGAGAGGTAATAAAGCCAAAGATATGGTTCAATAGCTCCCCAAAAACTTATTGTTAGAATCTGCTGAACTTGAATTTCATATTTACATGAGTCAGTAGTGTTACAAAAAAAGACTTCTCTGTTTTGACTATTTGGTTACATATTTGTGTTAAAAATAGCAAAGAAATCTAAGACAAAGTTATTTTCATTTTAAAAGGAAGAAAAGTCCTTGCAAACTAGCATAACCACATCTGAAACAGTAATGGCCATTAAACTTAACAACTGGTTCTGTCAATCAGTTGACCAGCTATTCTTTCCAAAATTGTTTGAATTCCACCACATTGCAGAGATTTTCAGTTTGAGGGCACACAACAACATCTATTTTTGGTTTAGTTTATGAACTACCTATAACTGTGTTTCAGATCTTTGTCTTGCTGCAAAACCTAGCTGTGGTAACATTTATGAACATTGACTTTAATGGTAGAGACCATCATTTATGGTTCCATCATCTACAGCTGGGTATTCATATCCTGTAGCAAGAAAGCAGCTTAGCACTATCACACTACCAGGGATAGACGATTTACTATAATTTCAGATAAAATTATTTTGTTTTATGCCATGTACAAGAGGATACACACTTTCGAAAAACAGAATTTACATATTTTGGGGGAGAGAAGCTGTAAGTTATTAATATTTTTTCTTTGGAACTTTTAATGGACTTAAGTTTTGTTCACTCCCTTTCATATTGCTTTTGACAGACTGGTCAACCCTAAAAATATTTAACAAAAGCATGTCCAAAGTTGGTCCTCGAGGACCACTGTCCTACAGGTTGTAGAGGTTTTCGCGCTTCAACACAGCTGATTTTCATTGATAGCTGATTAATAGCCTTTTGCTGAAATGCAGTCATCAAAATCAGCAACAAGTGCTAAGCATCTCTGGGAACTCCTTCAAGACTTTTGGAAGAGCATTTCAGATGACTACCTCTTGAAGCTCACCAAGAGAATGCCAAGTGTGTGTGAAGCACTAATCAAAGCAAAAGGTGGCTACTTTGATGAAACTAGAATGTAAGACATATTTTCAGTTGTTTCACACTTTTTTGTTAAGTATATAAGTTCACATGTGTTAATTCATAGTTTTGATGCCTTCAGTGTGAATATTCAAGTTTCATAATCATGAAAAATAAAGAAAAGTCTTTGAATGAGAAGGTGTGTCCAAACTTTTGGTCTGTACTGTATATTGCCATGTGAGTGAAGGCTTTAACCTTTACATAAATAATGTAAAATTAACACAGATTGATACATTTTCTTCTGTTAGATTGTGGTGCTTGTTTCATGTTTTCAGTGTCATGATCTTGGCACTGATGGTTCATTCCTTCCTTCTGCCTAGCTCCATCCAGTTTTCATTACCTTTCATCAGATCCACCTGTTCCAGCTTCTACTTAAACGGCATGGTCTCATCCATCAGTGCCATATTATTCTAGCAGTAGGTGAGAATTCTCTAACATACCCAGTTTGTTTGTTCTGATAACCTAATCCTGACTAGTTTCTGCCCTTGGACCTCTGAGCCTGCCCGCCCCTTTTCTGATCCATTTACCTAACTCTGCTGGATTCTGCCTGCTTACCACTTGGATTTCCTTACGGTACCTCTTTGGATCCCTTATCTTCTGGTCTGGATTTCTGTTTGCCTAATCAAGACCGGCTATTGCTTCTCCTTCTAAAATCACCTGCCCTCCCTCGTCTGCTGGCTTCTGCTCATCAGTTAACTCTGCAGCCTTTAGGTTTTGACTCCTGGAGCTCTCTGGGTGCCACATGCCACATGTTGGGGAATATCATCTGGCTGGATTCCACTCCTTCCTTTGGGCTTGGAGTGAACTTTATAACCAGGTAAGTGACTCACATGCTTGTAATTACCCTATGTCAGAGTTTCGTAGTCACTAACCTGTGTTTTCCCCTCAACAGAGATTCCGGCCTTTCAGTCCTAGCTGCTGAGGCGCTGATTCATCAAACAGTTGTTAAACACTATTATAGGTCATGTCAGATTGTCTGCCAGACTTCTGGGTCCAAGGTTCTGTGTTCTGACAGTCAAAGAAGTCCTGTTAAAGTGATCTGTTTGGATTCTACAGATATAACATTAATCTAGCATAGTTTGGACTGCTTTAAATTTCATTTATACACCATTTTCATGTTTGAAGGTTCAAATTATTTACATCATGTAGATAAAACTATAATGTGGTGCAGAGAGGAGTCAAAATTTTATTATATGACCAGACTAGGGACAAATATTTAGGAGCTTTATGATCATAAAATATACATTTTTATCTATAGTTTGTATGCAACTTGTGCTGCAACGGAGGAAAAAAAAAACACAAAAAGCTATCTTCATATATTTATCACATCAGACATGGGATCGTATTGTGAAGCACTACTATGCTTATCTCTGTCATGGTTCATTTTTTATTTTAATCAAGGTCATATGCGTGTGCTGTTTTAGACAACACTAATAATCAGAGTGTATTATTGGAGAATAACAGAAGAAATAGCAGTTCCTCATTTTGTCAAGTCTGTTGACAAAATGAGGGATGAGAGGCTTCAGAGAGCTTTGAAATCAGAATGAATAGGAGAAATGAGTGCAGATTAAACCTCCATCATGCTTTGTCCAGTTGTATCAAAGCTTAGCAGCTGACAAGAACGTAAGTTTTCAGATCATTCTGATGATATACAATGACACATAATTGCACCAAAGATACCATAAAAACCTAATCATATTGCAAAATGAAATAAAGGCATTTATATGACGGAAAGAAAAGAAAGGACTCAATGATGCAAAATCTGGTAACGCAGGAAAAATAAGTAAGATTATTAAATGAATGCACAAAGAAAGTAATTTTATGCAGAACACATCGTTATCTGTAACATTACGCCTTAAAAAGTCAACAAAAAAAAAAGGTAAATCCTTTGCGAATGGAAAAACAAAACAAACAACAAAAAACTGCGACTGTAAAGCTGCTGACATTAACTGAAGCTTTAAACCCATTCTACAGATATAAACAGGCTCTGACTTAAAGCCACACACCTCACTCCTTCATGGAGATGCCATAAAACATAAGCTGGTGAGAATGGTTAGGATTTGGAAATGGTTCAACAGAAACAGACTCTAATCACTGCTTTTAAACACTGAAGATAGAGTGTGACATGCAGAAAATAGCTGTGAGAAAAGGAGCTGGACGTGGATTTTGGCACCCGAGGCTGATCATTTAACAGTGGAGAAAATCAAAAAGTGCCAGAAAATGTGACTTAAACATGCTCTAGTTGCACTAGAAAAGCTAAATGAAGAGTTGAAGGTGAAGAAAACACAATTAAAACGCTAATTCCACTGATTAGAAAATATTAAAGTCATGACTGAAGGCAAATCATGGAAACACATTTGCTGCAGTGTCTGAATTAAGAATCTAGCTCATCTTCTCTGAGTCCTACATGCAGATATTTATATAGATCTCAAAACAAGCTAAAATTAGTGAAGCGTTCTTCATGAATAAACAGAGGTCTCTTTAATAAGAGATTTGGTTTCTTTCCAAATGAACCACAGGCAGCTGCAAGTAAATTGAAATGACTAGAGTGGAGTGAGGTGCTCCAAAGAGAATGAAAGCAATTTAAGATTAGGGTGATAAAGCCGTAAGAAATATTTTATTAATAAAACTTCACAAAGCTTATTACCCAGAGCCTAATATTTCTGCTGAAAAGATTTTGCCTCAAGACTTTGCAGAAAGTTGAATCTTTGTATAAAGAGCAACCACCAACCGTTCAGGTTAAAGGTAAAACAGAAGCTGAGAACACAGGGATCTTATAAAGTAAAAATAGAAAAATATTGTGTAAGTAAACTGCTGTAAAAACTGCAGTTGAAAAGTGCATCAGAAAAGTGTATTTTATATACATTTTAGGATAAAAATATTAGTATTATCTTGACCAAGAGATAGCACTTTAACTTTTAGATTTATTCCCACTAAATCAATGTAACAAAGCAATGTATGGCGCATTTACTCACAACTAACTTATCATTGATCTACCACAGAGTTTAAATGAAAAGCTTTGATGCTTGTGGTTCCAACAAAAACAAGAGTGCTATCAGTAATTCTTTATATTATTTTTTTAGGAGTGTCATTTAAAAATAGCATTTTGCATTATAAAAATATAAAATCTGTTTTGCACAAAAAGAATTTATGAAAAGTTTAAATTTTAGCTCATATGAGGAAAACAGACTAAAATAGTTTGCACCTGATCACTTTGCAAACAGAGAATATCAATAAAGGAGGATATTGGAAAAACCAGGTTTAAAGGATTGGTTGGTTGATGCTTACATGTGGTCTGTTGACTGGTCATGGGATCACTGGCCTCCTCTCCATACATGGCGTAAACTGTCACGATGTATTCAGTGGCTGGAGTTAACCCTTCCAGCTCCACCTCAGTTACAGAAGCGTCCACCTTAACCTGCACGAAAACAAACACATTTAAACACAAAATAAAATTGTGTGTTTCTAACTTCAGTATGTTTTAATACTAACTTATGTTATCCCTTAGTCATTCTATCATATCAATCCAAAAAGTTCACATTATTTAAAAAGGATCAGGGTGTGGATATGATCATATTCCTGAATGAAGTATCTTCAGATACAGAGCTGTGTCAGAAAGGCTTTAGGGGACTCAGGGTTAATCAAGGCAAATGGAAATTGCAAAGCTACTTTAAGAACAGTGTTAGGATCAATTTCTATTGTGTTTCTATGTGTTTTTTAAACCTTAATAATACCTGCCTGTTACATTTTAAGGTTAATATATTCCCAAGTAGTTTATCTAATTAGGACAGTTCTTCTGTCAGGATAAAAAGTTATCATCTTCATTATGTTTAAAGATTTGGGAATGAAATGGGCACACAGACGGAGCAGATCATTCTTAACAGCGAGTTCTCGGCCACTTGGCGATCAGGCTGTCCCTGATCTAGAACACTTTGTAATATCTTAATATGGCTGGAGCCGGTGATTATTTACAAGCCTCTGTGATGTGATAATGTGGCAGGGGGAGACCCTGGAGATGTATAAAATGCTTCTTGTTATTCTGGGCTGACTTTCTGAAGAAGTAAGCCCGGTGATAAGTGCTGCTATTTGTAAGATGAGCCATTTCTCTGGTCTAATTACAATTTATGGAAAAAAAAACAAAAAAACTGTTGTCATGTCTCATAGTTATTTAATACATATACATTTAGAGGTGTTATTTAAAGTGATCTCTTGTGCGTAATCTCTTCTCAGGAAAGAATTGGAGAGAGAAAGCTTAAGAGCTTTCCTTTACAACAGCAACTTTTTTCTGTTTTTTTTTTTTTTTTTAAGCACAGCCACTCATGTAACACGGGCCTTCAAGCTTTTCAAAGATGCTTTCAAGCCTGCCAATTCAATATAGCAACAAGCCTTGAGCGATGAAATCAATTTTCTTTAAAAGAAAACTGAAGTTTACAACAAAAAAAAATGTCAAATACAGACCAAGGAATGTTCTTCTGCTGGTCTTATTTTCTATTACCTACCAACAGCTGTGTTCAAGATAACTGTATTACAAAGTAACTGAAGATTCTTGCAGTTTTTACTATAAGACGTCCAAATGTCATAAGAACACTGTACAACCTTATGCAACTTTAATCATGAAGGTTCCAATTATTCAATGAGCATGACCCAACTTCCAGTAGCTCAGCTTCAATAGCGAAAATAATAAATGAACTGTTATACAGTAGTTTGATCAAAATAGTAAATCTATTATAGAAAATGAAGCTAAACTAAGAGTGGGATGGATTTGTATGGTCTTGAACAAATCCTCATGTTTAAAATACCTAACAGGAGTTAATTTAATCCACATTTTATGAACATTTAGACCATTTTAACATCTTTGTGGCTTTTTTTAGACATGTGAAAATGGCAGAATATAGCACTGATTCACTTTTAAACTCACACAAACAGCATGCAAGCTAAAAAAAATATATATATATATATATATATATCATATATCAGCTGCACTGCTGCTATCAACGCCCTTTGTTTATAGATGTTGGAGATCTGCCTGTTTTTCAGTGTAGTCCTGTTTCTCTGACTGTGACTGGCTGGATGTGCTGTCTTCATCCTCTGACATGGGGAGTGGGCTCGGAGTTTGTCTTCTTGGCTGTGTGTTTCCTGAACCGGTGCGCCTTTTACAGCTGCTTTTTGTATCTCTGCGTCCACCTCCTTGAACCCCAGTCAGCCAGATGGCCGCTCACCCTGAGCCTGGTTCTGCTGGAGGTTTCTTCCTGTTAAAAGGAGTTTTTCCTCTCCACTGTCACTACAAGCATGCTTAGTGTGAGGGATTGAGGGATTGCCTTGAGTCAATGAGTCGATGCAATCAACTGGTTTTCCTTTGATAGAAAACTTTGAATCAATTTGACTGGATGATCTGGTGAACTGTAAAGTGCCTTGAGATGACGCGTCGTGAATTGGCGCTATAGAAATAAAATTGAATTGAATTGAATTAAAAGAGAAAACTGAACTTCAGACTAAATTTGTGCTGAAAGAAAGTTACAGCTCAGATGCTGTTGCTGAAATTTACATCAGTTTTAAGGTCAGGCATGGAAGCAGGCTGGTTAAGTTTAAAGTCATGGCCC
Organism: Cyprinodon brontotheroides; assembly: GCA_018398635.1. NCBI lineage: Eukaryota > Metazoa > Chordata > Actinopteri > Cyprinodontiformes > Cyprinodontidae > Cyprinodon > Cyprinodon brontotheroides. The sequence goes on from JAGKQL010000026.1 coordinate 8,574,122, forward strand.
TTTTTTTTTTATTTTTGCCACTTTTTTTTTTCCAGTCTTAACTGGCCTTGACTGAAATCACATTCTTTTGGCTATGACATTAGAGCCTCAGAGACATGTTCATCCCTGGTCCTGAAGAAAATAATTTTCAAATGTTAAGTCCTCAATGAATGGATTTTAAAGCTTTCTATTTGTAGGGGAAAGGCAGGACAACAATAATGATATCTAACAGGAAAGGATGAGTTCTGCTCGGTCTGCCTTAAACAATTGCTCAAATCTGCAGAAAATCTGTAATTTCATGATGTACTAATATAAACAAACAGTCAGTGGATGAGGTGAAATTACAGTTTCAGTCTTTTTGGTTTATTTTCTGGCAAGTTAACTAATAAAATGTGGCATCCGATTTTTTTATTCGATTTCATACAGTGAATATAAACAATATAAATTTTGTCTGCCTTGTCCTATATCCAAGGTGATCGTTTAGAAAAACAAAAACATGTAGCTAATTAATATCTAGAGTTAAACAGTGAAATAGACACTGATTTTGTATATTTTTCCTTCACTGTTTAATTAAATTTTGGAATTTTTTAACCAGGTGATATGTCGTCATGTGGACCATCTTAGCTTTTACTACTAAACCACAATTATACTTAAAATATAAAATATCTTTGATTCTTATATGTAGTTGACATGGGGTGCTATAGGTCAACACTATGTAATTGTTACTTAGTTACATATGATAAATAAATGTTATGACATCTTAAAGGAATAGTGTACACCCAAAACATGATTAGCCTTCATTTTTCTACTCACCCCATGCACTGAACAACACTCTGGAGTACTTTTTGATATCTCAAATGCATCTGGAATCTAGGAGGCTTCTTGCTGTCTACTGACACTTCAAATAATATAAGGTCCATAAGCGCCCGGACAGAAAGGTCCATAAAGGTACAAGAGCGTGTCAATATTCCTCCCATACTTGTCGTCCAAATTCAAGTCGTCCTGAGTGGCTGGGATTAAGAAAGCTCGAAACAGTCATTTAAGAATGTTTTCAGAGGCTAAACAGTTGCTTTATAGGATTTCCTAGCCACATGCAAGCTCACGATTCCCACGGAAGCCGCAGACCAAACCAGAAAGAAAGTCGCACATTCAGCGTCTGCTCTACCCACGATAATGCAAGCGTAGAAGAAGAAGAAATGTGCTGTTTACCTGTGCAAAGAAAGAAAACAACGAAAAGAAAAATGTCTGAGGACTTCAGTGTTGAGGAAGAGCATGCTGAGTTCTTTGCCGAAGCTGGAATGCGCTGGTTTGGTCTGCCCGCTTCCGTAGGGAATGCGTGGCTGCCAAGCATGGGGCGCTTATTAGGAAAATCCTATACACTACTGTTTAGGCTCTAAAACGTTCTAAATGACTTCGTTTCAAGTAAATTCTGGATGCTACCCATTCAGGACACTTGGATTACATTGGACGAAAGCAGTATGGATGAATATTGACACGTGTTTTGTGGATCCTTTTATAGACCTTCTGTCTCGGAAGCCATAGACCCTCCATTATTTGAATGTCAGCAGAACAGCAAGAAGCCTCCCAGATCTCCAGATGCATTTGAGATATCAAAAAAAAGTACTCCAGAGTGTTGTTCAGCATGGGGGTGTAGAAAATGAAGGCTAATCATGTTTTGGGTGTACTATTCCTTTAAACCTTTTGTACATTATTAGTTGTTCTCTGGCGGTGGAAAAAACGAAGACAGAAATAGTTCAGCCTTTATCTGGTAGTTTCCATTACTTTGTTTTCTTTCTAATTGGATTTTTCCTTTTATTTTAAATACACAGGCACTATTTACCTCCTTCTCATCTGCAGCGTCCTGCTCAGTCAGGGGAGCATACAGGATCATGTATCCTGAGGCCCCAGCAGCGATCTTCCAGCGAACCCTCATGGTACTGGGAGTAATATCGAACAAATCCAGGTCGTTCACTGTGGGCAGCACCACTGCAACACAAAACAAATATATACACTGATGAATTCAGCAAATAGAAAAATCAATCATTTTCATAATGTATACTGTGCGTGTCGGAACAGATCACATTTTGTTTATTACCAAAAGAAAAGAGAGAACAAAATAAAGTAGTTACATATTTTTTTCCACATATGCGCTTATGTGTGTGTTTGTTAACTAGAGCTCCTCTTTTAGCTTCTCTACTTCCCAATAAAACGACTGCTCTAATTCTCCAATCACTGCTTTTACAGTTAGATTGTAATTAACATACTTTTAGCTTGCATGTATGTGTTAGTCCATATTACCCCCACCTAACGAGCTTCAGTCAACTACTTCGTTTTTTACTTTTGTTGTTGTAACTGTAAGAAAAACAAAACTTTATTGCCTCCATAATTTGGAAATTACATTTAAAAAAAATATATGATTATACTTAGAATGCATATTGTCTGTCTGTCTATCTATCCATTCATCCATGTGACACAAAACAAGTTTTTAAGCTGCATAACTTTTTGATCTAAGCAAACACGTCCACAAAAATTGGATGCAGTCATTACATTTTATTTACAGCTTAAACCTTTAATTGCCACTCAGCAATATTCAAGCCCTATTAACTTTGGTTCAATGTCAAATTGTTGTTCAAATTTTATCTTTGACCTACATGAAGGGATTCATGTTTCTTCATCAGTGATCAACAAAGACAGGATGAAAAAGTGGACATCTGCCAGCTTTAGTGACAGGATAAGGTTTATATTTAGAGCTAAGTAAAGGTTACCTGTGAAGAAATGGAATCACACCTGCGATGCGCAAGGAAGCTCATGCGTGGCCTTATGGCTCACAGTTAATGTTTAATGATTTTGCCCGACACATAAGGCAGTTATTTTTATAGCAGCTTTTATGGTTATGATCAGTTTATATATCGCTTCTGTAAAAATAAATAGATAAAATTAAAACCACAGACCATGCAGTGGCCAGTTACCAGTTTGAAGGTACACAAAACTTATAAAATAAACAGCTTGCACAACAGTTAAAATATACAGGCTTTCTGCTATGAGTTATATGAACATTTTATTTTTCTGGGCATTTTGAACAACCCAGTTTCATGCAGATGATCATTTCTAGATTTTTCAGAGCTTGAGGGAACAACATCACACTACAGAACATTGAACATCTCCATCTAATATCACCTCAATGTCTTCTTCAGGTCCTTCCTTTTTTTCATATAAATTAATTTAAAATATATTTCAATATAAAATGCAACCAGAAATGAGTCTCAATAGTAAACTTATCTGGCAGAAGGTTATGCAGAAATGTTTAAAACATATCTAAAACATTCCACACAAAGGCCAATCTATTTTAGTAAACTACATTAGTCGTTTAAATGCAACACATGTTTATATTCTATCTCTATTCTTCCACTCTGCAGAATCTGTTAGTTCAATCTCTATCGTTATGCTCTCTCTGCTTTTTCTCATATATCTTCACCTTGTCTGTTCATGTTTAGCTGTGACTCCATCCTGGAGAGAAATATCAGCTGTCCTGCTGCTGTCAACACCTTGTTTATAGATTTTGAGATTGGCCTGTTTTTTCAGTGTAGTCCTGTTTCTCTGACTGTAACTGGCTGGATTATTTTTCTTCTTCTTTTTCTTCTGACATGGGAGCTGATTCTGAGCTCATCTGCCTGGCTGTGTGATTCCTGGATGGGGCCACCTTTTACAGTTGCCTTTTGTATCTGTCTCCTTGAACCCCAGTCGGCCTCATCAGATGGCCGCTCACACACTGAGCCTGGTTCTGCTGGAGGTTTCTTCCTGTTAAAAGAGGAGTTTTTCCTCTCCACTGTCGCTACAAAGCAATCGTAGCTTAGAGTGAGGGATTGTATTTCGAATCAATCAATAAGTTATTGAGTGCAATCAGCCGGTTTTCCTTAGATAGAAAACTTTGAATCACTTTGACCAAACGGTATGATCTGGTAAATCCTCGTGCCATTAGGTTGAGAATAGCGTGGTTGTAAATTGAAAGCCATACAAATGCAAAACTCGAATACGAATATTAGGGTTGTTTTTCAAAGGGCTTCTGAAATAAGAGTGTAATTTAGCTTAATCTTCCTTAGGCTTCTTTTCCTTTTTCTCTCCCTCTGCATTGGACTGCTTCGATCCAGTCCGTAGTAGAGAGGAATATCAATATCCGCAAAGCAGAAAGTGATTAGAAATACTCTAAAGACCTGATCTTTAGAAGATTTGTGTGTCTTAAAACAGGTGCCAACGTGTTTGTATGTGCAGAACAGATCTTCAAAGAAGGTGCAAAGTGATTTGCGTTTGGTATTCAGAGGTCAGCCTGTCCAATATTTTATTTTTATTTTTTTTTCTGCCTTCATCAATATGCAGAACAGATTCTATGCTCAAATGAATAGGATATGCAAATGTAAACATTTAACAAACGCAGTGCGATTTTCCAAATTTGAAACTCAACTTCGGCTGCAGCTTTTGATGATTTTTCGGTACTTTTAAATGTCAGGAAAAAAAACTGAAAAACATATCTGTGATCATTGTTGCTAAAAAGGAGGCATTGGTTCTAACCCGGAGAATGGAGAATGATTATGTGTATATAAAGATTTTTATATCTTTATCTTTAGAAATAAGAGTAGAATAACATTGAGCAAAACGTCTACCCAGGCCTGCTTGGATAAATGCATTTGTTTGAGTCAAGCTGAAACGAAAAATAGTGAACAAATATAAATATTGTGACATAAATAAAATATCAAAAGAGCTTTGTAGAGAAATGTGGGGTGGGGTGTAAAGAGCTGGTTATACTCCCGCAGCTGTTAGGGTTCCAGTTTGTGAGGGTTGTTTTTTTTTTGTGTTTTTCCTCTCCCCACCACCAGGCGGTGCCCTGTTTTCATTGGGCCTCCCTGCACACCTGCGGCTCGTTAGGTCACCACCTCGTCACTTCAGCGGTCCACCAGTCCACCAGACCGCTGAAGTCCCAGAGCGATAACCCTGCATATAATCTCTCTCTCTGTTTTTTGTCAACCTCTCAATAAACTTGTAAACTTTTCTAACTGGTTCTTCTGAGGTGTATCCCTGCATGTGGGTGAGATTCTTTAACAACCCATCATGACAGCAGTGAGTGTGTCGCAGTGAGCTTGTCCCTGATATTTTTGATCTGCAAGCCCAATATTGAAGCGCTGGTTCAAAGCATACCTATTCCCACGCCACAAACTTAAAGAGGGAATAACATCAGAAAACTAGCTGTGGGTCTAGATTCGCCTTCAGGCGTGAGGAAGTGGGGGGCAAGTTTGTGCTGACGTATCGACGGCGAAGGACGTGAGGGCTTAAAAAGAGCTTGGATCCAGGTGGGAGGTGTGCTGGGTCCCAGCCTCTTCGTGTGCACCTCTACCCTTCTAGCTGGTCCATTTTCTCAAAGTCGCTTTTCCACAATGACGGTCATATAAACAAAACAAACCGGTAAGGTACCAAACAGAAAATACACATAGTGTAGAGCAGATGCAGGTTTAACCAATCAGAGGGCTCCTGTCTGCGGCACTGTCTGCGGTCACCTACAGTTATGGAGAGGTGCAGCAGAGTTTCTGTGGCACATACACAGACCACCTGGTTTCTGAGTATAAATCAGCCTTAAATGTGCATGTCTAACTACTCGCAACAGGTTTTTTTTCTTCCCTCTATTCAATGAAGCAGAAAGGATGGTTATATTTTACACATGTACACCTATTTTATCATGTTTTATGAAATTTCACTTGGAAATCTTACAGATTTTTTTGTAAATATTTGTCTATGAATTAACTTATTTCAAGATTTTCTGAGGTATTGATTTAAAGGCAGTCAAACTTTTTTAGAATAATTAAGGAAATTTAAGGGTTTTGTTTTGTGAAGTTATACAGTAGCTCCCTGATGGTTAAAGTGTTTGAGTCTTTGACTGCTATGTGGGGAAGCCGGATTTAAATACAGTTTGCATCTGGAGGAACATCTGACTTTTGAGCAAGTTGTAATGACTTTCTTTGGCGATCCACAAGAGCAGCTGAAAATACTCAACATCAGAATCATAATCAGTGCCGTCATAAGAAACATAAAACTTTTCTTTTTATGGTTACTGACAAAAAAAAGGTTACAGAGCTCCTTTATCAAAATGAGAGGGAAAAGGAAACTTATTCTGGACGTATAAGTGAAACTCCAGCCACATCATAAGTCTAAAACAGTTTTTTTATGACATTGTAACCGATGCGGGCGGCTTACATGTTGTGGCACTTCCTCTCAGGGCCTCACTGGCAGTGCTGCGGTAGACGGCAAAAACGGCCACCTGGTACTCTGTGAGGGAGTTCAGATAGGTCAGCTCCACGCTGTTCTCTGTCCCAGAGACCACCTGAAAGACACAATTAAGATTATCCTGGATCTTATATCACTGCTTTAAAATCACCTAAAATAATTACAACCTCTACATTAATTCCCAGGGCCCTTTAATCAGCCTTTTTCATCAGAGCTTCGGTTGTTTATATGCTTTAATTACTGTTCTGGCATGACAGGTTCACTATTTTATTGTGTTTTTTTTTTTTTTTTTAGTCATTATACTAATAAATAAAATTCCCTATTTTAATGTCTTTCGCAAATAATATGCGTTTTCTACCGGGTCATATTTATAACCCAGGAATAAAGCCCAAACTTGCCAATGAACTGTGGTTAACTTGAAAAATTTTACTTTTAAAGTTACTGTATAACTAAAATAACTTTTTTTATAATGGGAGCACTTAGGGGTAACAGGATGTGACAGAAAAGATTATATTAACACATTTTTAGGTGTTTTCTTTTGAATAAATATATTTTAATTAAGTGTTGGCTGTTCTGCAAAAATGAAGATGAATTTTATTTGAAGCCTTTTACACATATCTGACTGGGGTGATAGTAAATGCGGAGGGTACTGTGCTATTAAAAAAATAGCTGGATTTTGAAGAATTCTCATTAAATGAGCAGCGTGAAATAAAAAGTATCACAGGCAACTTTTACACCTTTCATTCTTACATAAAATAATTGCTCTGCTTTTTCGTTTTTCTGAATTTGTCAAAACAATTAGAAGCAAGGTTTTTGAGGTTGAAAACATGACAGCTGCCACTTGAAATTCCTGTTTTCTTAAAAATATCAAAAAGAAAAAGAAATCACACACTGCAAATAAGAGATAACAGAATTAAAGATAGAACTTGTTTAAATAAAAAAAAATCTAGAATCAAACTTTACTATTGTATATGATTGACATTTTCTGCATATAGATAATCTGGAAAAGAAATCCAATGTGCTTTAACTAAAACCTCTAATCAGCTCTGAAGTAGCTGTAATTTTTTTTTTCAGTTTATCACCTTATCTTTTTTGTTTATTAATAATTTAAATGTTTTCACATCTCTAGCAGCTGGCATGTTGTTATGGTGTTATTTAGTTTACCATTAAAGTTAGAGACACTTGCTTTTACGATTCCCAAATGGCAAATTCCACATAACAGTCCTCAATAAATATGCAGATCACTCTAAGAAATTAAATGGTAGCAATGACCCTGAAAGGATAAGCAGAGCATCTTTAATTAAAAAGGATGTCATTAAATCAGCACTTGGGCATTTTATTTGGCTTGTGCTGGGAAATTAGCAACAGAGTAATATCAATTAAGTGTCTAAAGAAAACTCCCTGAGACTCAGAACTAAATGGCACCTCATGCTGCTCAAAATAATGTGATCTAAATGGTTTTGGTTGAAGCTGGAGTCACTAATATTTATTCTAACACAGTCAGACCTGCCTTAAAACTAAGACAGGACATTTGAAATCATTCAGTTCATGGGCGGCCTTTCTCAGGTCATGAAGGGGTCTTTATACATATTCATAGATACTAGAGTTTCTAGACCGTTTTGAACATTTCTAAACCTTTGTTAAGGTAGCTGTGCTGCTTTATAACCACAGTGGCAATATTCCAGGGTCCTGAGTGATGCAATAAGTAATCTGGTAGCAGCAGTGGCAGCTTATTCATGAAACCAGTCAACATAAAAATTCCATCAGAGCATTTGAAACAGGATAAGACACAAGATTGTGGGCTCAGATCAATTCCCTAACCTTATATCAGTTCCTTTTAATATGCAGCATTATAAGTAACTTTAACACTATTGGTGGTGCAGTTGCAACAAAGGGTTTATATAATTTAAATCCAAACAAATGCAGAAATACCATGAGCCAGTTTCTTGTACAGACATCGTTATGCATAAACTTCCAATGGAGTAGGAATGCCGTATGAGTAAATGCACACACCAGTCTAAAGCGCACATAGACTGGCTGCTAAAAGGCTAAGGAAGTTTTTTTTGCTTTGCATAAGCAGTTTCTAACAGACAGTTAAGTAACACACTGTGGTCATTTTGCACATCTCTGAATGTTGCTGCTATATTTCAAATATCCATTACTCAGTGATTAAAGCAAAAGCAAAAAAAAAAAATCCTAATATATTATATTATATATTATATTATGTATATATATATATATATATATATAAGCATATATCTTTACTTGCTCTTATTCAACTATATATATATACCTGCCTATAGCATACATATATATATATATATATATATATGAGCGAATATATGCATGTGTGCATATTTTCAAGCCATGCCAGGTGAGTTTGGGAGCATGGGATCAGAGATTGCATGAATGATGTACGACATTTCTTTTGATAAGTGCTGTGTTCAGCAAGGTAAGCACACAGCCTTATTTTTAACTCGCATACACGGTCAGTTATTGACGTTGGTACATCAGCTGTTGCCATATCTCCCGGCAAACGTGTAGTGTACGGGACTATACAAACAGCATTTTGATGACCAGGGTCTAACTAATGTTTTGTAGCAAATTTTGGCCACTGGATGCATAAATAAGCTTCCTGGAGCACAGTGTGCAGAAGCAAGTGCCTGGTTCACCTAACTATCTGCACCAGCTGCTAAATGGCTTGCCATCTTGCCCCGTCTACTCCAGCCATTCCCAGCGCCATTTTATTTTGAGACCTTTATCTACAGTATGGTCGTGACATCTTCCCCGGAGTTCATGAACTACATTGTGCCCACTCCATACAATTCCCTTCTCTCCATCGTCCTCTCCAAACACAAAGTTTCATTATTTTTTTTTATTATTTTTTACTTTTTACACTTCTCTCCGTTGAATGGAGCTGTAAATGGTGCAAGGTGACTTTCCATGTAGAATTTCAGCACTGTACCGCAATCTATCTGGCGACTTGAGCAAGAAACGAGAGGAGGAGGTACACGCTTTCCTAAGACCCGGCCCTTTCTTCTACTGATTGGCTAATACTGTTAGTTTCAGAGCGCTCCTTTGCTACCATTGGCTGAAAAACGCAAGATTACCCACGGGCAATCGCTATGAGCCGGAAATCCAGCCTGGGGCCGGAACACTTTAATCCCTGATTACTGTAAAAAAAATTTTGATTTTCATTTAAGTGTTCACTATTATGTTATTCCTATACATTTTTCTAAGGTCCACATTTGTGTGGTCATTTTTTTCTATATCTTTTTGCAGCTGTAAACACCAGAATTTCCCTATTGTGCTACAATAAAGGGATTTTCTATTCTATTCTATTCTTTCCTATTTTATTCTATCTACAATAATCTTGTAAAATAATTTTACATTATTGTCCAACCATCTTGTCCAACATTAGTATCTCACCTCCCAAATCCTCTGTGTTAGAAACAAATTAATATGCCCTTAAACAGATTTCTACACCTTGAAAGTAGCCGTAGACGTTGCTTCATGTGCTAAAAGTGGGTCAACAACAGACTAAAGCTTTTTTTATTAGAAAAAGAATCTCTTAAGTCATTGTATTTGTTTTTGTGAACTCCGGTAACTTCAGGCAACAAAGTATGCATTTCATGAATCATTAGCGTTTACTGCAGTAGAGTAACAATCACTTTCTCCCTGAAATAAGAATCTTCTAGAAGCATTGCCACAGGAATAGAATTATTGGCAATAGTCCTGATCTGGTATTACTACCTACTGAATGTGGGAACATATTGGAGTTTATACACTATAGCAACAAAATTTAGAGAAACCCCTGAAGCATCTCTTTGTAAAACACTTAAAAAGATTTCACTTTTCTTGCTGATGTTGATCATATGTTTTTCTCATTAGATTTTTGGAGCCAGTTTCTAAACAGAAACATACATGGATTAGATGCTCATAACAGCCAACACCTTATTATTCATAATCATTAATATAAACATAAATTCTAGCCAATTTAAGAAGACAAGTTTAGGAGGATGCTTTGGCAATTAATCAAAAAGCTTTAATTATATTATTAATTAGGGGAAATCAGGATAATACTGATACAGTCTAGTGTAAATAATATTACTGAAATTGCTGTAATTATCTAAACATTGAAATAAATATATGTTCAGTCTAAATAAGGAGGTGCAGTAGAATCCACCTTTTCTTCTGGCAGACCTCCACTGGCTGGATAGTAAACCACTCGATATTTTTCCACTTGACCCGGTGCATGAGTCCATGTCACTCGAAAACTGCGAGCCGTTATCTCTGATGTCACAAGATCACGAGGGGGCGCAACGGCGGCAACTGGTGGAGCTTTGCCTCCTTCCCCTGCAGAATACAAAGATCAGCCTGAAAATGCTGCATGCAGTGTTTACGCTGCGTAAAATATGAACAAAAATGACACCAAACAAATGCTGCTGATTTCTAACTGAAGGGGAAAAAGTTTTCATTGCATGAGGTGAACCTTTTATTTTTTTGTCGAGCTGATCCACGCGGTCACAGACCGTCGTGGTGAGACCTTCCACGATGTCACTCATCACGCTGAAGTCTGCCACGTTGTAAACATGAGTCTCCTCGGGAGGGGAGGCAATGGCCTTCAGCTCGTTTTCATCTGCGTTTTTCACACCTGCAAGGAGAGGAGCGGCAGAGATGGAGTGGAAAATTTAGACTCAGGCAGAAAATACATGAAAGGTGCTGAGGATGGGTCTCTGATGATGCAACGAAAAGAGGAAGCATTTCATTTTAAAAAACTGTTTGTCATACGAAGAAAAATGCTCCGCGTGGGAACGTTTCTGAGTATCACCTTTGCTTAAGGCAAAACTCTGCCCTCCCATCTTTCTGAAAGGAGGGTGGAGGATAAATATGATCATATATCTTTTTATTACACTTAGGAAATTCTTTAAAAAGTCCTTATTTGTTATAGCTTTTTTTCACCTTTTTGTTTCAGTTTATTTTATTTCATTAAGTCAAACAAAATATATCATATTGTTTAACATTTATTATGTGCAAATTTTATTTATTTTTTTTTTCTTAACAAATTGCTTTTTTAAAACTTTAAACATTTTTCTATGATCCTATCCTATCTATATTTCTATATTTATCCAATAGCAGAACAGAGTGAAATTACCTTTTGAAAACAACCTTTAACTAAAGTTGTATGAACCATGGTGACATATTGTGATGATCAGATACAGAAATTGACATACCGATAGCAAACAGTTCTATCCCAGCATCCTTCAGGCTTTGCGCAGGAGGAATAACGTCGTCTTGGGATTTCCCATCAGTGATCAGGATTCCTATTTTTGGAACACCAGGCCGGGAGCCTGATTCTGCTTTAAAACTGTTTTCCAAGATAAAGGTAAGAGCCAGACCTAAATTGTTGAGAAAAGCAGCTTGTCAGTGAAAAGAATATACAACAGCAGAACAGAGCAGATAAAACTATTAGCTTCACATTAATGGGTCTTATAGGGGAAACACCCAACTTGACATTAAACACTTTTGTGCCTTTTTTCTAGAAATGTACACATTTACAATAAAAGACAAAGGACAGCACGAACAAATTTAAAGTATTCCAATCTGGTGTGAATTACAGCTTAATAACATTAAATGGAGGACATTTTTTAATCTCTTATTAAATACAGAAGACAAAACTTCCCTAAATAAACCACAGGTATGTACAAAGTTCAAGAAAAACCTATTACGAACTAAAGTAAAACACAAAATTATCAAAACATAGAAACTAATTGCAAAGGTCTTCCACCAAACAGTTATGGACATTAAAGTCGAAATTTTCAACCACAATGAGAGAAAACTAGACAGGTTTTAAGAAAAGGTGTCTCTGTAATATCAACAGGAAGTGACACAGCTTTGTAAGTTTAAGCTGCTTTAACTAGGTCAGGTGCTCTTCAGGAATATCTATTTAAAACAAATAGGAAAATAATAGCTAACAATAAGAAAAATGCCTCCAAATACATAAAAAGTGTAAAAGGTTGCGTGTTAGGAAAACAGAGCTAATAAAGAAATAACACAAATCTGCTCACACAAATTGTGTAATAACCTAATAAACCATTAAGTGCTGTTGACTGTAGATAGAAAATATAGTTATAAATGTTTTTTTCTCAGTGTCAATATATTTCTGAGATTATATCTTGTTTGAAAGCGTTTTTGTGTGAGTTTAATGAAAAACTGGTCAATTTAAAAGAGGAATTTGGATGATACAGCCGTGGTTTAGGAGTAAGACTTTTTTTTTTTTTTCCTTCATCACAATAATTAAGTGTAAAACTACATGAATGAAGTCAATATTTTATTAAAATGAAATCTTAATAAGAGTATATCTATGAGAAAAAAAAAAGATGTTTTGGATAACTTAAACTGAACTTAACCAAACTGTAGCCTGAGCTGAGCCTTTGAACTCAGAGGCACAGAGTGATCTTTCTAAGGCTCCTGCTTTAATCTTAAATTATAATGACAATTATCCTCGTAATGTGATGATTTTATTCTTATAGACTATGTTATTTTTCTAACTTTACATCTTTATTCTTTTAAGTTATGTCTCTAACCCCATATATCAAATATTATTTATTTAATCTACTAATATTATGACTTTATTTTCATAAAAAAGAAAAAAATATTACTCTTTGAATAGCCCTGATATTCCTTTGTAGAATTAGATTGATTAATTAAAATATTGTGAAACCAAAATAGGTTAAGAAAATTTTTCTTAACAAATACTCAAAACAATATATTTAAACATAACATAATGTTTAAACATATTTGCAATATATAATAATATATTTTGAACAATTCTAGCCAACAAAAAATAAGGTTTTGAAGAATACTAAGGAATATGAATTAGTGTTGAGAAAATGATACTAACTGTCAGATGTTTGCTCATTTTTAGTTTGCCTTTGGGTAACCAGACTATGAAATTATAGCTTTTTTACCCCAAATGATATAACTTAAATGTAGTGGATTGTCATTAAAATGGGGAATAAAGGAAATTATCAGTGATGCAGGTTTAGTACAAACAATAACTAGAGAGTGCCATACTTTACAAAATGTAGTCCCTCATAGTGACTTTCACTGTCAGCTTAGGATCCTTCACCGGCTTCATGATTCCTACATCTCGTGAACAGTTGAATTGTTCATAACAATGTCATTATGGAAATCAAGCAGATTAAACACAAAATTCGATTTTTAAATTCCATGCATCACCGGACGCTTTAAAATTGAACCAGAATATTTCCCATTGTCATTAAGTTGAAGATTGGTACTGAATTTCGTTGCAACGCTAATAATTTTAAAGCTTAATGTAATATAAAATCACCAACCTTAAAAGACAACAAAGAACTCGTAAAATGAAGCAAACAGAGAAGAAAGAAATGACACATTTTGATGATTTTTTTTTTCTTCTTGCACTTCTAAAAAGCACCAGATTGATTATATTCTTGACAATGGGACATCTAGAGAAAAAATTCCACAAATCTGGTGCCAATCAATTGTTTTTAACCCACATTAAGCTTTTTCTTGATGGTTTAACGAAACACCCAGCTTCCTTTAAAGGTGCCCTTAGGGAAGCTAAATCATGTAAGAACTTAGACATCAACCACTGTTAGAGATTTGATTTGAACTGATAGGAAATGTGGTTTTTGTTTCATGATTTACGACCATTTAATGAACAGCTGTAGCCAACGATGGCATCCATGCTTTCTGTACTCACAGAACCCCAGAATCAGAATAAAGTTTAATGCCATGTACAGCAGGTTTGCACTTAGAAGGAATTTGACTTGGTGTTGGGGGTGCAGACAATCTGATCCAGGATTAATCTAAATATTTTTGCAACTTTCTAAGAGAAATGAGTAAGAAATTACAACATAGGGTGTAGTATACTATGAGGACGACGTCACAATGACGTGCCACTAATTTAAATTGAAGGTAATATATAGGCATTCTTTTTAAAATTTAGAACTTATTGATGTTTGTATATACCTTCTGATATTTTTCTGCCATGGAATTTCTTTTTTGTCATCCTTACATTCGGATTCAGTCTCATCCAATCAGCAAAGCTTGTTATTGAGTCTAATAATACCACCCTAAAACCAACTGGAGTGAATTTAATAAACAAAGGTAGCAAACTGGCTTAATTCCAGTTCCACCTCTGAGTGTCATCTGTTTGCTCATCTGTGTTTGGAAGACTATAATAACCGGAAAGTAGGGCGGGAATCTGCTTGGCAGCATACCTGTCAGTGTGTTTCCTCCTTTATAGGGCAGGTTTTTCACAGCCTCTATTACAGCCTCCTTGGTAGTGTGAGCATTCAGATGCCACTCGATCCTGGGGTCTCCACTGTACTGAGCCAGTCCTGCATGGAGAATTAAAATTCAGATGTTGTTCAAACTAATTTAAAAGAAAATACCAAATTAAATTCCTTACCAATCCTTGTCTTGTCAAATTCCACAGAGAACGCATTAACAAGCTTTTCCAGAAAGGCTCGAACCAGCCTGAAGTTAATGCGACCGATACTCCAGGAGCCGTCCACCAGAATCACGATGTCGGCTATGGCAGGGGTCTTGCACGTGAATCCATCTTCAGCTGACAAGGTGGAAAAAGAAATCAGAAACAAGGTCAGTGCCATTTTTAAAGAGAAAAAATTCCCACTAAACGACTCCATATCCAGCAATGACTGCAATGAAAATAACGTAAAAAAATGCATACAGCAGGAGCACATATTATAAAACCTGCAGAGGTGAAAGTAGGACAATTAGATCTGTAGCTCCTGTCCTAAAGTATTACAAAATGTTTCATTAATTCTAATTCACTTCAGCACAGAATAATTAAACCCCAGCGGAAGCAGCCGCTTAGTTTCAGCAATAACGGCCCACTCTTTTGTTTATCTCAACAGTTTACTGGGTGATAAGGCAGACCAGCTCTAATGAGGCAACAGCAGTTCATTTACAAACACTCTTACAGCAAAGTGAGTAAAAGGCTCAATTTCATTGGCCACTTCCACGGATCAGGAACCTTGCAGAGCAGGAGTCACAGCTGAAAGGCAAAAAACTTTTCATGCAAAAATCAGATCACCTGTTTTTATTGTTAGCTTGAATTGGAAACATAGTGAACCAAGCTGATGCCATGGTTTGTATGCTGTACATACATAAACCTTATTGTACATCTGCAGCCGTGTTGGTGCGGAATTTCTTTTTCCCACAAATATCAGAGGATATTTCTTTCAGGTCACAGCATGTTTTAACATTTCACAGGAGCAGAGCAGGTTATAAGATTGAATGATCGGAGGGCTGGCAGGGGCATTCTTTACCACTCATTTCATTTATCTTTGACAGGAACTTAGTGGGTATCACCTCTTGCAAGTCTCTGCAGTGTTGGAATGTGAGCCTCCTCCCTGGTTTGTTACAAGAGTCTGTGCAGCAATTAAATATATATTTAGTGGGTCGATTGAACCAGTGAAAAAGGACAAACAACTACTGTAGGAAACGACATTTAAAAGGATAAAATCTAAAACTTTAATCTGTTTGTTGCTGGTTTAAGAGAAGAAAAAGACATGTCCCTCTTCTCCAAATTGTGTAATGTTGCAAACTATTTTAAATTACTGCATTTTAAACAGAAACTGTTGTTTTTGTTGCTGTTTGATAACACTTACGGTAGTTATATAAAGTTAAGGTTACAAATTCTGAGAAATTAAAAAGCAGATTTTTTTCTATGGGAATGGATGAGAACTTATAGGGAAAAACAAGAATTATGAATATTGAATGTTGATCCTTACAAGATAAAATTTATTCAGAGAAATGTAAATGGACATTAAGAAGACAAGAATATTTCCAATCAGAAACTTATTAAATACATAAGTAAATATATGCTATTCTTCACTCACCTACAAATAGTATAATGCTTACTGCAGAAATGTTTAAGCCAGAACCCATAAAATTATTTCCTGGCACTCAGGACTGCAAAGTCCAAACATCTTAGTTCATCTTAGTTCTTAGTTTAAGATATGATAAAGCTTGTTTTAACTGCTCCCAATTTTAAGCTGATTCCCAAAATATTCCACAAAATTCCAACAAATCCCCTGTAGAGTGACTAATTAATAATAGCACAGACATAGCAAAAACATCTCGTATTAATTTTCTCTATATAGCTTTTGAAAAATACAACATGTTTTAATAAGTTTTTTAATGCACACAGTTAAATTTTAAACCTTGCATGCCACAATTTGTGTGTATTTGTAAACTTTGACCTTTAGATGCTGATTTTCTTACCAGCGGTAACTGATAAAGCTTAGTGTTCAGAAATAGTGAAGTTCCTGCTGCATTTCTAATTATGACTAGTTGTTTTTTTTCTATTCTCCACTCATTCTGCCATACATCAGACATGAGGACACTGAGGAGAATGCTTGGGAGAGTTTTCCTGTCTGTCATCTATTACCCAAGCAAGGACCGATCAGCCTGTCATCTGAAAACTTCTGCCCAGTCAGTCTACATTCTGTTGCAGATCCTCTCTCCTTGGACTCTGGATTTGCCTGTCATCTAACCCTCTGGGAACCTCTACCCAGTTAACCGTTTCCCTGTGCATGACTCCCATTAGCCTTTGGCCTGTCCAGCACCATCGGGATTTGGATCAGTCGCTCAGTGATCTGAATCATCCAAACAGAACCACTGGGATCAATCTTCAGAGCCAGCACTCAATTGACATTTTCTGAGATTTTTTCCTTGTAGTACTATTACTAATCAGAACCCCTGACAAGCAGCAGGAATAAAACAGGTTCTTTAATTCCCTCTGGAACAAGTTAATTAAAAGAAGTAAAAAAAAATGTATTAAAATAAAAACACTGAAAGAAAATACTGAATAGGAAACACAGTAAATTTTGATATCTAAACAGCATACTTGACTGTCTTTAAAAATACTCAAACATTCAAAACCCTACCACTCATTTAGAATATACAATTTACATATGAGTCATTTCCTGTTGGAATCTACCAGAACTGAAATAAGAAAAGGACTAAGTGCAAAGGGCAACCACTGCATTTAAGACATTGTTTAGGGGGGAAAAAAATCACACTAGTGTAATGGCAGAGAGAAAGGATGTATTTCAGTCAGAGCAGGAAGCAAAACAAGCTGAACAGGGCTTTAGAGCTTAAGTTTATAAATGACTGGCACCTTAAACCGATGGCAAAATGGAGAATGAGAGAGGAGGAAGAAAAGAAGAGCCATAGACACTTGTATATTACAGGGTGTAACTGCAAAAGTATGTCTGCGGTTTCATTTTCAACTTCTACCCTTTTATTATTTCTTATTGTCTGGGAGAATGCTCAACCAGTACCCTACAGTAACGCCATAATTAGACCCATTCTGTAGAGTTTCAAGTGCTTTCTTCATAAAACTCCTCATTTTCACCTTAGTGAAGAGTGTGACGCAGCTGGTAGGAGTAGTGATACCTCCAGGCCCTTTTGGACCCAACATCATTTTGGAAGGAGTGAGACAAACAGTATCCCCATGGAGTATTTTCTGGTTGCCTCTTCACAGATTAAATTTTGCTGACTCCTTACCTGGCAAGCAAAATTGTTAATTTATAACACTTGTTCTACACATTGTTATTCTAGGACTGCTCCAATTAAATCTGTTAGAGGAAAGGAGGGACATTCAGTAGAACAAAGTGCCCGCCTTACCAAGTTTGGTTTCAGCCAATAACTGTAACAAATGAAAAAGCTGCAGATGCCATGAGAAAAACCTTGTAGCGCTCTTGCTGTTCCTCTTTCAAAGATAAAATTTAAATTAAAGATGTAATAGCATCAGTTTGTGTAAGTTCTCTTATACTGCCACATATATTTTTGCTGTATGTCCAGCCTTAAATAATAATACCAAAACGAGATTAGCAGACCAATTTTGGGCAGGCTCTGTTTAAGCTGGAGTACTACAAGATTGCTTCTCTAAATTTGTGATCTTACAAATAATGGGAGACTTCCAAAAAAGTTAAAAAATAAACAATCCACTAGATTTGTTTCCAAGTTTGAAGACGTTTCACTTCCCATCGAGGAAACTTTTTCTATTCCGAATTTCTCATGTCAGAATTAGCATTGTGCTCAAGGCGGAACAAAACAAAGCCCTGTTTTGGCTTAGAAAACATGTAAATTTAACTAGACGAACGGGTCCACCACTTAGGAATGAGGTATGTTCTGGACAGTCAAAGTAAGCTTTTGATTTATTTACCGAACTGCCAAATGATGCTGTTTAATATACTAGATATTATATATACATATATATATATATATATATATATATATATATATATATATATATATATATATATATATATATATATATATACACACTTTATAATACCTGACATACATACATTTCAGGCAATAGAACAAATTTTGTTGGGTATATTAAACTTAAACCTCCAACAAAACAAAAAAGAACGGGGCATTCAAAATTTATTTGCCACTTTATTTTGAATGCAGCAAACGCTCTCCTGAAGTTCAAAGAGGATCTTTGAATGATCCAGTGTTGACCTAAATGACTAAAGATAAATAGAATCCACCTGTCTGTTATAGTGTCTCCATATAAAAGCACCTGCTCTGTAATAGTTTCAGAGGTCTGTTTAAAGCGCAGAGAGCATCATAAACAAGGAACACACCAGGCATGTCCCAGCTACTGTTGTGGAGAAATATAAAGCTGGATTTGGATACAAAAAGATTTCCCAAGCTTTAAACATCCCAAGGAGCACTGTGCAATGAATAAATATCAGACCACTGCAAATCTACAAAGACCCCGACGTCCCTCTATGTTGTCCCTCTAATGTTTTCACTCAAACAAGGAGAAGACTGAACAGAGATGCAGCCAAGAGACCAATGATCACTCTGGATGAACTGCAAAGAATCTACAGCTGAGGTGGGAGATTCTGTCCACAGGACAACAACTGGTCATATTCTACACAAATCTGGCCTTTATGGAAGAAAGATTTTACATAAAGATATCCATAAAAAGTCTTGTTTAAAGTTTGACACAAGCCATCTGGGAGACACAGCAAACATGTGGAAGTAGTTGATGTTATCAGATGAAACCAAAAGCAAACTGTATGGCAACAATGCAAAGCATCATGTTTGCCGTAAAAGCAACACAGCTCATCACCACGAACACACCATCCCCACTGTCAAACATGGTGACGGCAGCATCATGGTGATCACCATCATCATCACCTGCTTTTCTTTATCGTGGATTGGAAAGATGGTTAAAATTGATGGGAGGATGGAAGGAGACAAATACAGGACAATTCTGAGGGACTCCGCAAAAGACCAGAGACTCGGACGAAGACTAATTTTTCAACAAGACAATGACTGATCCAAAACATAAAGCAAAACCTACAATGGAATTTTTCACAAATAAACATATCCAGAAGTTAGAAAGGCCAAGTCAAAGTCCAGACCTGAATCTAATAAAGAATCCATGTAAAGAGCTGCAAACTGCTGCTCACAAACACTCTCCTTCCAATCTCACTGAGCTCGAGCTGTTTTGCAGGAAGAATGAACAAAAATTCCAGTCTCATAATGTGCAAAACTGATAGAAACATACCCCAAGTGACTTGCAGCTGTAATCACAGCAAAAGATGGCACTACAAAGTGTTAACTCTCAGGGGCAAAATAATTTTGCAAACCTATTTTTCAGTTTCTATTAATTAAAATAGATTAAAATAACGAAAAAATTCCGTTCCACTTCATTATTGTGTCTCACTTGTTGATTTTTCACAAAAAAATACAATTTTTCATCTTTATATATATGTAAATAAAACAACTAAAAAACATATTTACAGATGTATCAGTATCATTGAGCTGATTCAAAAGACTAGCTGCGTTGGGGTTTGAGTCATAAATGTGGAAAATATTGTGGTAGATAGAGAGTGAAAGTTTAACCAGTAAACCAAAAACACCTACTCCAAGATCTCCCTCTTCCCTCTTATCTTCTATATCTATCTTCTTCATCTCATCAAGGGGCAACAAGGCATTCCCTTTCCAGCAGTGAGATATAATCACTGCAGAAAGTACTTGGTCTGCCCTCAGGTCTCCTCTCATTAGTACATGTATGTGCACAGAATGCCTGAGCCTTTATTTAGAAACAGCTTTAACAGATCCTGGGAGCACCTCAGCTTACTCCTCTTAATGCCAGGGAGAATCATTTGAATACAGAATTCAAAACAAATAGCCAGGTTTCTCAATAATCACTATTTAGAGAGTGTCCTCCCAAACAACCAGGCCACGGAAAAAGAAAAAATAAGGTTAAGTTTTGATAAGGTAAAGCTGAAAAAGGGGAACGATTATTAGATTACTCCAACGTCTTGACCACCATTAGACTTTCTAAATAATCCCGACAAAGAGTTTTTGTTTTACAAACGCTGTGGTCTTTTAGTGGGAATATCTTATTGATCTGTTAATAAAATGTATTGTAACTTACAAGTAGATCTATTCTGAAAGATAAATATTTAAAAAGTTTATATCAATTCATAGAGTTTGACTAAAGGTAGTGTTTTGCAGCACTATCATTGCACAATTCAAGAGCTGTGACATATAGAATAGCATTTATTTGAAATTTAAAGTTCTAATTCCTATAAGCAGGCAAGTTGGTTATGAAAGGATATTACTGTAATGATGTACGGTAGATGGCAGCTATACTGTTGCTTACCTTCATATGGGAAACATTCTTAAAAGCTGTAATAAACTATTATCTGTATTTTCTGTGATATTCATCTATCAGCTTCTCTGAATGGATCCAATAAAAAGCCAATTAACTAATAGAACAGAAAACTGAGAAACATCCAGTGATAGATCCTTAATAAGACAGCCATTAGCAGAAAGGTCCCTCAGGCTGCTTCTTCAGAGGTTAAAAAGTCAAAGTTTCAGGCACAACCTAAGACAGTGGATGTCAGGAGTATTAAGCAGATGAGGTGCCCTTAGTCACCAAAGAATAAACAATATTTTAATGAGTCCTTTCTGTTTACTGGCATTCTGATGCATATTTATGTCTGCAAGTCCAGCCAATGTCTGTAAATTATTAAAAACAGCTCTCATATTATATTTCTCTATTTGGTGGCTATAATTTAAATATAGTTTGAATCAAAAGTCAGCCTTTTTTTATTCCTTAAACCATGATGAATAATGTATATGTCAAGGATTTGCTGCAAATATATCCTTGTTGAAAAGTTTTTTAACAACATGATTGCAACTTTAGTATATTACATTGTTTGGATAATAGATACTCATAATAAAAAGTAAGCACACTGCAAAAAAATGAAATCTAAATAAGTCCTTTTTTATTTAAATAAGACCATTTTTTCTTGAATTAAGGATTTAAGTGAGGCACATTGACAATGGAACAAGACAATGTACACTTAAAATAAGAAAAACACAATGTGCATTGTCTTGAACTTTTAAGTGCATAATATCTAGATTACCTTATTTTAAGAAGTAAAAATACTCATTCCATTGGCAAATCATCTATTTTACATAGCTCAAATTAAGGGTAAATACCCATAATTTAAGACATTATTACTCATTTTGAGATTACGTTTTGCGAGGTGCAATTATGAGGTTGAAGGAAAATGATGCATAGTTTTCAAATGATTTCAAAGAAAAGGTTGAACCTGTTTTCAGTCCCCCACTGTTAGTATTTTTGTTGTGACTAAAGCGGAAAGTTTATGTCTCTTCCGCCTTTGCTCATATTGAAGCTAACATTCTTTAAAGAAAAAAAAGCATACAACTTTGTCCATTTGTAAAATAATGTTCCTGTCAAAATTAGAGAAAAACTGAAGAAAAACAGTTTTTACACCAACAATAAATTAATTGATTCCAGATTAAATTTATGTTTTTATTAGCAGTGGACCTTTGAATGCATTTTATTACACTGGACTTAAGAATATGTTTCTGATATGTGTGTGTTTGAAAAGACTAAGATCTTCCTTTGAGTTTGTTTTGTTGTTTGTCAACCAAAACAATCTCTCTGAAAACGTACTCAAGCAGCATTCATTATTTTGTTAATAATGTGAAAGAGAAATAGTTACACAGCTAAACCAAAAGGTAGTGATGAACGTTTTAACTGCAAAGTTATTACTTTTAATGTCAAAGGTGAGTTATGGTTTCCTTGGGGCTTGTTCCAAAGCATCCATGAAGACACGAGCTGATTTACATCGCATGGAGACAAAAGGTCAGCTGCCTCGGCCTCCATCTTTCAAAAATTGCAAGGAACCAACAGAAGGAAATTGTATTTCTCACCTAATCTGGTCTGAACTTGTTTACCCACCTTCAAAGTAAGAATCTTTACATTAGAGCAGGAATGATCCAATGTTTTATTTTACAACAGCAAATATGGATGTAATCAGTAACTAGAAGTGTCAAAAGTATCAAAATATACTAGAAGAAATCCTACTGTTTAAAAACACTTTTGTAGAACTTTATTACTTGAGCTTTTTACTCAACTAAAAGTTTAAAAGTACTTGTGAGATCAATAAAGTTCAACTTATTTATTTATTATTTAGGTGCCATCTGATCTCCATCTAACCAAACAGTTAGGTAAGTATATGCAGAACAAGCTGGCCCCCAGTGCAGGCTGAAATGTACCAGCTCTAACATTCTTCACCAGTACGGTTTGTGATTATAATAAGTACCATTTTAACTATATATATTCTTTATTTAAGTACCCTGTGATGGTAACCTAATCCGTTTTTGAGACAACTCTGTGCCCCATCACCTCCCTCTAGCTCTGGTCGGCAGCTTCTGTGGCACCAATCCAGTGGCAGCCTCTTGGCTCTGTTCTCATTCTCATGGTAAGACAAACAGCCAGATATAAAACCTTTGGATCCAGTAGGCACCTGCCTCGCACTATGAAACACAGTTCTCAATAGAGATAAGAAAAACATTTTTTGAAAGGGTTGTTGAGGTGGTGGTTTGAGCAAAAAAGGCAAAGAAAACATTGTCAGAAGAGGAAAGGAAGAGGAATATGAAAATCAGATTGGGACAAAAGAGTGAATCTGGGCAAGCATTTTACCCTGTGGCAAGGTCTAAAAGAAAAAACAAGGAACCAAAACTGACACAGACCTGTTGTTGGACTTGTAATCACTCCTCTTTAGAGCTATGTTAATGTTATTACTTTGACTTAGAGTGGTTGATTTTTAGCATATCCTGTGCTCACATAACCATGACAGCGTAGGGCAAGTCTATGCTGTCATGGCTATGTGAAAAAGCAAAGCGTTAAACTTTACCACTCAGACTACACTGATGTTATATACACAGCTCAAAAATAAAGGTAACGCTAAAAACATCCTAGATCTGAATGAATAACTTGAATATGCTGACAACAAAAATCACACAAAAATAATCAATGGAAATCAAACATATTAACCAAATACTAAATTAAGGAGGAATAACACACTGAAGGCTGATCGAGCTCTGATGTAATGTCCTTAAAAAAGGTTAAGATTCAATATAGGGGGCTTTAAAAAAAACAATAAATTGGCCGATATCTGACATATATCAGTCAGAATATTTAAAAAGATGAACATGTCTTTACACAGGATATGCACTATCACTATCCAATTAGAGTCCAACTCATATGCTCATAATAGCCCAGAAATATGATTAAAAACAAAAAAGAGACAACAAAGAACCATCAAATTAAAATAAGTTTAATCTGAGCAGTCAACAGAAGACTATAAATAGAACCAGTTTTTGTGGCGCTGATTTAGATATTGCCTCAAATCTTTTAGGTTTTTTGCCTTATTGGTGCTGGAGCCCTAACTAACTTTAACACTGCAAATGCTGAATCCAACACTTGTTACATCGTTCATTAAGTGACTGACTGTTCCCCTGTACCTGTGAAATAAATATATATATACATTCAATATATTTTGCTAATTAGACGTCACTTGTAGAGATGAGCATTTAAAAATAATATGTGGCTGCATACAGCATAAAGTGATAGCAGACCGGCTAATAGGAGGAGTTTGGTATCCTCATTCATTTTCAAAAGACTCATTCACAAAAACACAGATATAAATTTGTCATATTTACAAGCAAATGAAAAGTTCCCTCATCCAATGAACACAAGAGACTAAACTAGGTTTAAGTAGCAATTCTGCAGTCTTTAAAACACCTAAATAGGGAAAAATTGTTTAATTAAAACATTAGCTTCTGAATTTCTGACCCCGGTGTAACCAGCATGTCAGTATATAGCTTAGTGGGACACAATATAACAATCTTGATTTCCTTCTAAAATTATATTTATTTACAAAGAGATTAAACACAGGGCTAATATGTTCGCCAAAAATAGTGCATATAAAACTTGCCTGCTCTGCTTAAAGCGTGCTAACAGCATATTTCCACAAAAATGTTTGTAGTTATGGGGCACTAAAGTGTGGTTTTACAAAATCGTGGCTCATGGCTGCTTCCTAAGAGGAGAGATTGGTTTCTCATATGTTTGATTTAGTTGAAGTTATATTGTGCTGTTTACATGTTCCCTTTATTATTTTTTTCAGCAGTGTAAATTAACTATATATGTGGTATATAGCTATAACTATATAACTAAATTGTAAAAGATAAATAAGCTTTGGCATCTTAGGGGAGCTTGAACTGGGACAGCAGCTCCACTACAACATAAGAGCCAGTTTGGTTACTTTAGGAATCTGATCATGGTTCCTCTCTGCCTAACTTTCACTTTGAAGGTTTTCAAAGCATTTACCACTAAATTATAAGGAAAACCTAGGAAAGATCCCAAACTCACTGGGATTTTGCACACTACTAACATTTGCATCCATCCCGTATCCATCCATCCATCCATCCATCCCATCCATCCATCCACTCCATCCATCCATCCATCCATCCCATCCATCCATCCATCCCATCCATCCATCCATCCAAAATCCATCCAGTTCATCCATCCATCCATTCATCCATCTAACGGATCAATGGATCAAATGATAGAAAAAGGATTGAGTTAATTTAAAAAGAAAAACAAACAACCAACCAACCACAATGCTGATAAATATTTGTAAACATAACCCACAATTATCCAAACAGACAAGAGATGTGCTTTTTCTTTTTAAATCTGGGGTTTAATAGTAATTGAGTGTGAAACCTCAAGAAAAAACAAAACCCTGAGGAATGTTCCAATGGGATAGCCTGTTTTGTGCTGCTGGGCTGCTTTAGAAGTTATTCCCATGAGAAAGGAATCTCACTGGGACATCATTCTGTCAGGCTAAAACAGTTTTCCACAGGCCGTTTTCAAAGAAAAGACTACAAAGATGCTAACAAAGGATTTGAAAGACATATCTTAAATACTATAAGACTTTTTAGTCTAGTTAAATCATAGATGTAATTATCGCTACTTTGATTTTTAAAAAAATATATTTTCAGTGACACATAAAACATATGAATTCAGAAGCAGCTGTTATTTTCAACAAAGAAATAACCTGGATTGATCCCCTCCATGAGAAAAAAATTAAAAATAGCTAGACATAAACTATAATTGAGACAAATTGGAACGTACAGTCATACTTAACCTGTTAGAGTATGTGTTTTAATTAGGCTCACTTATCGGACAAAGAGTAATTTTAGCAGACCCACAAAAGAGACCAGCTTCCAAGTATTTACCATAATTATTCACACAGTATTATAAGGAGGAAAAACTGACACCATTAAAGATAAATCCAGAAAAAATAAAATAAACAGGCATAAAATTAAATGAGCAAAAAAAGACATCAAATAAATACAGTTAAGCAGTATTTATGAATGGAATGTAAAAAAAAATATTTTTTTTTATTTACCTTTGCAATAAATACTTTATTATATATTTTTTCTTTTTAAATTTTCAATTAAATTATTAAAAAGTTTTTATATCTATGTTTTTGCCTAATACTTCACTTGTTTATTTTTTACCTTCAACCCTAATAGTTTATTTCTGTCCTTTTTCGATTTCTGTGCGTCTTTCTGCCTCATTTTGCTAATTAGGAGCAGGTGGTATTAAACAGACAGCTTTTGTCTATCAGTTAGAAAATTAAGACTACTATAGTTAGACTAATATAAGGTTGTCACTGAGCTGGGGTCAGATATTTAGCAAATTTATTTAAAAGCGGTGCTTGAATTCCTGCTTTTGTTGTCGACTCCTGAACATGTGTTTCAGTTAGCAGTATACATAAAGAGGCCATGTACGTAAGACGTATTAATACATTTTGATGCTGTGAATTTTGTGTAATTCAATCAATGCTAACATTTATATATTTTATATATATTTTTGGTGCATTCAAACTTTAAGAATATATTTATTTCTGTATTTATTTTTAATAGCATCAGGGTTTGGTCCAAAGTTTTACCTATGTTCATAGAAAGTATGCAATGCATGTAAGAAAACTTAACATTCAAATATTCAAACTAGGCCTTCTTTATTAATACTTTTTCATTTGGTTCACTCTTGTAGCCAGATTTTTGGGGGGATTTTTGCTGAAGACAGCCGATTGCAGACCCTTCTGAAATCTGCTTAATGATTTTATCAAAATCTAGCATCAATATGCAGAGTTTGTTTTAAGATAATTTCCAAGATTCCTCAGCTGGGTCAACAAGAAAAATCTGAGTTTATTATGTATCATCAATATTACGGAGAAGAAACACCTGGACAAATAATGGTGATGACTTCAATGATGTTAACTTCAGAGATGCAGGGAAAGATATCCTTCCATCATTCAGGAAGCACTCCACTCAAAGAAACTGTACTACAGGTACAGCTTGGTTAAAATATATTGAGACTATCTTCCTTTGCATATAGTTTAGAATAAACAGTTTAAATGGTTAATGTTACTTAAAATAAAGATTCATTTATGATAAAGTGCGCAAATTGAAGGCAGCAGAAACGTTTTACTCTGTGCATCATAAGACCTTCACAGGATAATCCATAAAACAAGACAAAGGATGTATTTTAATAAAAACATCTTTGTTTTGTTTCAGAGCAGTGATTCGATAATTCATTGGGTTTATCTGCAAAAGGCTTTGGCATAAATTTTGTCTTTTGAAACCCTTACCTCCCAAAGCAATAAAAGTCATAAGACCCTAAATAAAATTAAAATCCACAAAAAACAAAATCAATCAATAAAAAAATCAAGGCAATATATCACTATATGCTGAAAACAAAGTTCAACACACAATTATTTTATAAAAGTCAGACATCTGAGCATCATGTTTATAAAACAAATTACTTTGGACTAAATCAGAATGTGAACTAATGTTATGAAAATCTAAAACTATTATAAATCTCAGCACTCTTACTAATGTCTGAACTATAAACACAGTTTAGAATAATTAGCTTTCTCAATACCTTTGATGTTGCTTCTTTGAATATTAAACATCCTCGTCAACTTTGAAAACCCTTTGGGAGAATCTGCTGACTTGAAAACTATAATTCTTTACTTTGATCAAATTTGCTGTGTCAGCAAGCAAGAAGAAAGGCTGCAGTTTTAATGGTAAACTATACCTTAATGAAAGCTTTACTTTTATCTGAAGTTCAAGAAAGTGTCACAAAAGACACCATATATAAGGGAAAGATAAAAAGCCACAGAAATGTTTAAATTCTTTCAATAAAACAGCCTGAGTTATACAGTATTATACGGTTGAGTACATAGAGAGTAATTGTGCTTAGAATCTGAACAATGTTTTGGTTTTTTGTTTTCAACACAAGATGTGGAAAATATGCGGATGATGGTAAACTATGCTAAGGCTACTGTATGCTACAACACATCTGTCACAAAGATATTTTTTTTTAATAGAACTTTGGCTTTCATGGTACCTTTTTAATTTTCCCAAAAGATATCTAAAAATATATCTTGGGTGGGAGAAAGTCACAAAAAAGGTCAAAAAAGTTGATAAATCGAATGATTTCCATGATCTGTTTATAAAATAACAGCTTGCTCCCACCAGCTACTAGAAAAATTTAGCATTTAATCATCATTCAGCACGCAGTAGATTAATTAAATAATCTATATTTAGCGGAAAAAAATGACTTAATTAAATGGCATCAACAAAACATATTTAATGTTTTGGATGTTTTCCATGACTCCTGTTTCAAGCATTCTGTTTCCAAGGTGAAGTGAGATTAAACTGAAGGCATACTGAATGCATGCATAAAATAGAACATTTCATTATTAACAACAAAATAAGATGTATTTAGAGAAGAGGGAGCTTAGGTCTAAAGTTAAGTAATGGGTCATTCCCACAATGCAAGAACAGATATGATAAGTATTTAAGAGGGCTACAAAAATGTAAGATATTAGTGATATTTAATTGAAACAGGAATTAATCATTCAATAAAGTTTGTGTTCAATCCTACAAGATTACATCGAAAAACCATCCATTTTTCCATCACGTTTATCCCAAGCGGGGTCGCTAAGGGTGTTGGTGCCTATCTCCAGCTGTCTACAGGAGAGGACAGGTCACCAGTCCATCGCAGGGCAACACAGACAAACAGGACAAACAATCATTCCTGCACACACTCACACCTAAGGAGAATTTAGAGAAGCCAATTTACCAAACAGTTATGTTTTGGGACTGTGTGAGGAAGCCGGAGTACCCGAGGAGAACACATGCATGCTCAGGGAAAACATGTAAACTCCATGCAGAAAGACCCTAGGCCCGGAATCAAACCCAGAAACGTCATGCTGCAAGGCAGCAGGGCTACTAAGCAGCCATGGGTAAGCTTTCACAAAATACAAAAAGGAAATAGAGACACACTGGAAGGACAATTTGGAGTTAATGCAAGGTTCAAATGTAAGGAAAGCTGACAAAAAAAGAGGAAAAGGGAAAGATTCAGGATGAAAAGAAAACCTAAATGAAAAGGAAAGAAGAAAGAACTTCAAGCATGAGAGAAATCTGCCAAAGAACAAACTGTCATCCTGTGCTAAAAAGCTTTAGGGAAAAGGCATCCCTGAAGGGATTTTTGGCAAACAGAAACAAAGCCTGAAAATAACCAACAATAAGAAAGTTAAATCATACTTCACCAGTAAATAGGAACACAAAGTGTTTTCCCAAAATAGCAGAAATGCAGCCAAAAACTTCAAGGCATGACAAGAAGAATAGGATGAAGCAGAAACATCTAAGAAGGGCATCTAGCCGTATCAATAAATTAAATACTTTTTAAATAAACAATTTCAAATAATCCCAATAAAATTTCATATGCAGTTTGTTGAGGCAAGAACAAACCCTTGAAAACTAGCTCAGGTTTCAAACTGTTCATATAAAAGGTATATAAGCAATTGTTCAAAATATTTTCATTTGTACATAAAAGAGTGGGGGAAATAATTTGATTAGCTGCTGATTTTGCAGGTTTTCCCACTTACAAAGCAAGAAGAAGTCTTTTATTTTTGTCATAGGTTCTTTTGAAACTTGGTTTACAGAATATAAAACAGAAATCTTCACAATCCTATTTTAAAGTAATTAATTGCATTTTATTTCTTGACTTAAGCATTTGATACTTAAGAAAAGCAACATTTTTGGTATAGAACCTTTGTGTTCAATTACCTATATCAAATGTTTTCCATAGCTCTTAACAAGGTATAAAATGCAGCAGAAATCTTGGACCACTCCTCCATTCAGATCTTTCAGGATTGGTCTTCTTTAAAGCTGTGGTCCAATTCCTCAACTTCCTCATGATCATTGTTGTCCCATAATGTGGAATCTTGCATGTAGTGCCAGTCTGAATAAGAGTCATATCATCCTGAGCTCCTTCCACTTTCTTAGTATTGTGCCAGAAGATTTTGCCTTTTCACCAAGCTTCTTGCATATTTTCCTGTATCATTTCCCAGACTTATGCAGGCCTAAAATTTCAACCCTGATGTTCTTACACAGCTTTTTAGTCTTGGCCACTGTGGAGAGGGTGGAATTTGTTTGTTCGATTAAATGTGTGGACATCTGTCTTTTATTCAGAGGGAACCCATTTGCTTGGTAGGAGATTGAATAGGTCATGCAATAAAATGCAAATTAATTACCTGAAAATGAAACAATGTTGTCATGAATTCTGTTTTATATTCTGTCACAGCTGAAGAGCACCCATGATTTAAACTTCAACATGCGTTGCAAGGGAAAACCGGCCAAGTTATCTGCTTATCAAACCATTGTTATCCCCACTGTGTATTCAAGAGTAACTCAATTAAAGCAGTAATTATACTAAAATTGTAAAAAAATAAATACATAAACATTTTGCATTTAATATAAAAAAAAGTTTTTTGTTGGTTACCATGCTGTATCCACAAACCAAGAGGAAACATTTTAATTATTTTATTTAATTTTTTAAGGAACCTTTTACTATGTGATTTTTAATTGAGAAATAAATGCTAATAGATTAGCAAAATTGTCATTAGTTGCAGCCCTACATATATATGAGTAACCTGTCTGTTTAATAACCTTGAGTCAGTGCTATGAAAACACGGAGCACTTGCTTGTCCATCGCCCTCCATAGTCCCTCACTGACTCAGACAGTGTGCGTGCAGGCAGGTGAACATGCGTCCCTGGCCCTCTAGGAGATGAAGCACCCTTTAAAGGCACAGGTAAAAAGTCCAGGTTCGTATATCATTCCCAAACCAGCAAACGATCTGTTTTTTTTTTTCTACCCGATAAGATGCAGCATCATTGCTACCCCACTGCTGCTGCGGGTGGATCTGTGCAATGCCTCAATGGGTCAATCTGATAGATTGCATAATAGGGAAAATATGAATATTGCCTCCCAATATGAAGACCAAAGGAAACTGGAGTGGGATTAATTAGCAAAGAGGCAAAAAGAAAAGATGTCCATGCAGCAGAGAAGATGACAAAAAAAATCTTAAATTTTTTTTTAACCCCAAGCTCAGTTAAACATATTTCCTAAGTTAAATTTTCTAGAGAATCTACACAGCTTTAATACTATAAAGATGATCACCCTATTACACTGTTGTCTTCATGCTGCATTCTGGTTATCAGATGTGAAAGTATGCACTGAGCATCGAGCAGCTGGTTGCATTCACATTGAAGCCATTTGCTGCTCTGTCTCCCTCTTCCTACCATCTGACTGCCCTCATTTCTCTCTCAAATCTAAATGAGGTTGTCACAGTGTCAAATAGAAGATGATGGAGCTTCAGCTGCTCTGGAACTTCACTGCTTTGCCAGCATTACTGCACCCCCCCATCCCACCTTAGCTATACATTGCTTTGCTCCTGTTTCAGTTTCACTAAATCAACTTCCTCTCCTTCCCTGGCCTTCCAGCTGCCCTACACAGATGATTTATCACTTCATCATTCATCTTTATTTGTGGTGGAGCAGATAGACATTCCTGCAGCTGGCAAACCCGGCTGTGTTCGTCTTCCTAATGTGTTGCCTGTGAACCATGCATGTTGAAAGCTTTCCAGAAGCTCTGCCATGTTTCTAGTCAATTCCAGGCTCATCTACGCATGTGCATTCATTACTGCATTACCCATGTGGCCTAATTACTCGGACAGCCTATCTTTGTCAAACAGGCAGCCTTGTCTATTTTATCACATTTCCCCCAAAAAGTCAAGTTACTGTAATTATAAAAAAAATATAGATAACAAGTACATCACGAGGAATATTCATTTGAAAGGAAGATTTATGACATAGGAAAACAGACTTCCAATCAATTTTAATGTGTATAGAATTGATGTTTATTGGCAGTCTGGAAACATTTAGATTTAAAACCTTCATTTCACTTAATTATGCTAAACTCAAGATAGATTCAGCAATGTACTATGTTATTTTTTGTTTTTGTGCTTTATTTTATGCTTGAAATTAGGGGGTGGGTATTGCCAAAGAAGTGACGATTTGATTCGAATCACGATTCACGAGCCCGCGATGCAATTCTATCCGCGATGCATCACGATACTTGAATTATTACGCGATGCATTGCAATATTTTCTCCTCAATGTTTTGTTTTTGAATGACTGGCGCCTTGGTATCCGCGGCGGAGAAATGCTTTGTGACGCAAGGCAGCGTCGTCAACACATCACCCCAGCGACATCTACTGGACTGGAAGTTGTATTACACTTGTTTTTGGCTGATGTTCGCCAAAACATTCGTAATGTAATTTTATTTATTCATTTTTTTTAATTAATAATCGATACTTGGCGTCAGAATCGATGCAGTAGATCCACGAAAAATTAGAATCACGATGCATCATCATGACGATTATTTTGCACACCCCTACTTGAAATATACTGTAAGGGAACTTCTTTAATATATTCTGATAGATACCATGTATATACTTTTAAGTTTTTTTTTTTTGGTAGTAAAGTTAAAAAATATATATAAATCATCTGAGTACAGTGCTCTGCTCATCTACAACTACACAGCAAAGCCTAAATTAGACATACCCCTGACAGGTTTGTCTTTAAATAAGCCATTTTGTATTATTAACAATGGAAATAGCATTTCTGTTTTGAAGCATCCCAGCCAGTGTTCTGATCTGAATCTGATGGAGAATCAGTGAGGCGAGTTAAAGCTTAGGGTTGCTGGCCAAGATACCTCAAAATCTGAAAGCCTATTTTATGATTTTAGCAAATACATATCGTCAAAATACCAGTTGGAACATGAAAACAACCTGTACAGCAGGGATATGAGTGGTATAATGCCACTATAGATTTTACAGCCAAATATTAAGTGAGAATAACTGAAAATCTTAATCTATTACAGCCATGAACATGAACAGATTAAGTGTTTGCTTCATATGCCGACATAAATACCCCAACACAAAACTTTGCATCTACAACTGCAAATCCTGTTTATTGTTTTCTAGGAAGGCAAGTTTATCTACAGTATGTAACACGTTTACTTGTTGCTTAAGCAGAATATGTAATTCTTTTATATCTTTACAGGACCTCAAGTTTTCTTTCTAGTCTACACTGTCAGTATACAGTAGGAAACTTTTAAATCTTTTCAGTTAATCTAAAAAATACTAAACTCAAATGAAGGATTACAGAACAAACGCCTATAAAGATGACATTGCTATGTGTTTGTTTTCATTTTAAGGACACCACTTTGTGAAACTACTTGAAGTTTTACTTCTATTACAGGTCCTTCTATATCTGCTATACATTAGAGGACTTCAGACCAATACAGACAAGAACCTTTTATAGAGCCACAGGCAAGAACTACTTAACAAATTACTGCTGAGATAGAAACTGTTCAGTCTCTGGATAATTGAAAAATGGGCAAAAAAATTGGTCTCAAGTCAAGTATGCTTAGAAGGCCTCTTTCAGCAATGTATCTCCACATACCCATGATGTGTGGAACCTTTGACACTCCCTGTGATTTCATTACTGCAGTCTATCGTCTCTGGGGATGGTCCAATTACTGTAAGCCTGAACAAATGGTTCAGCATTCAGACCTCAATATAGGAATCGTGTTGAGCTTTAAAAGTGGACATGTACCAAGAATGAGTTTATGTGCTCAATAATTAAAATGTCTGAAGCTAAAGCTCCTCAACAAATTTATTGTAGGCACATATTTTCTATTAGATTTAAAACAAAAAAGGAAGAACATGTTAACCCCATGGAGAGAGACCCGAGCCGGGAATCGAACCCTAAACCTTCTGCAAGGCAGCATTGCTACCCACTGTAACACTGAGCAGAAAATAGATTGATGGATGGAAAAAACAAAAAAATTATTTATTTCAAGTTGGGGTTTGATTGTGTTTTTATAAAGATTTTCTTTAGGTTGCTGCAGAGAGTTAATTTAGAAATAACTTACATTTTAGCAGAAGATGTTTAAGATGTTTTATATACATTTTTCCACTTAAGTTTGTTAATCATATATTTATGTATTTATTTGTTGTTTTCTTGTGCCTTTTAATAAAGTAATGTACATAAAATTACACTGCTGAAGCAATACAATAAAGTCCATCCATTTTCAACTATATCTACAGGGTCGCATCTTCAGCAGTCTTTGGGCAAAAGGCGGGAAACGACCTTGATGGATCGTCAGTCCATAGCAGAGCTACACAGACATACGACTATGCACAAACCTAATGTCCATTTAGGGAAACCAATCAATATGCAAACTTTATACAGACAGATCATAGAAAGAAATTTAGACCATGGACCCTCTAATCACAAGATAAAGCTAATAGTTTAAAAATGATCTGTTATAATTTTTTTCGGGATTACATCTTGCTTCAAAATTTTATATTTTACACTGAAACTGATCAAATATTAGATATGAATTGTTTCTTAATTCACATGTCTCCAATCATATCTGAAATTACTCAAATAATATATACCCTCCTAAAGAAAGCAGAAATGGTACAAAATAATCCTCGAGCACATGACCAATCAGGCAATTAATGGAATTGTAGACAGCCAAAATAATCAGGAGGTGCAGCCTTACGCCAGGTTTTCACAGACTAGGAGACCGTGCCAGCAGGGCTGCAAACATCCACCCTCTACCATCATTTGCTCTTGTGTCCTGTCACATTTTGTGATCAATGCTGATTTATTATACTCAAATAACCCATGGGAAGCACAATTTAGAAGAGATTAGTTCATTAAATCCTAATACTAGGCCGCTGCTGACGTATGGTGTGACAAAAAGTGACTCAAAGCGTAGCATTAACCATGTTGCTGACAAGTTGAATCAAAGACTTTGAGCCTTCAGCTTTTCTTCCTCTCCAAGTGAATTTTTCAGAAGTCTGTTGAGTTTATTTTTCACGGAGCTTGTAAAAATACGTTTGCAAGCCTCATTCTGCACAGTCTTGTCAAACTAAGGCAAAAAAAGAGTTTCCAAAGGTTAGACTATATTTAAGGGTAAAAACATACAAACATGCAAGAAATTAGGATAATTATCACATGCATACAAGAATGAATGTTCCGCACAGTAAAGTCATGAAAACATACCTTATTACAAACTCAGATAACTTTAGTAAAATTTTCCATGTACAGAGACGATAGTATGATCTTTAAAACAGAGACTTGACTGTGACTTATGGTTTTAATGAAAAAAAGTTTCACCTTAGGCTCACCTTAATTTTGTTACCTAATAAGCGTGTGTTCTCTACATGCTGTATGTTCAGTGATGTAACAACACGCCTACTTCCCACTTCTGAACCCAGGAGGGAAGATTTAAACAAAAAAAACAACACTGATGTAAATCAGACCAACGGCTTTTAAGAGCAATTCAAACAAATATAATGTGAGCAATAAATCAGATGGATCACTGCACTATATGTTTGGATCCCCTTTCTTTAACCAGCTCAACACATTTGTATGTATTTATCACAAGTCCGTACTTGCCTCTTGTAAAAAAAGGGAAAGGCAAGTTCAGCAACAAGGCATTTAACAAGCATACATTACATGCTGTAGCTCAAATACCAACCTTATTTTATTTATCATTCCAGAGTAATGAAGTATTAAAGCTCAAAGACAAGAGAAAATAGAAACCCAATGTCCCAAAAATAACATTTGTAACCATAGTAACAAATTCTGGGTGCCATTTTATCCCCAAATGTCTATCAAAAACTATATGGGAGAGTGTCACGAAGATGTTTTAAAGCTTGCAGCAGCAAAAGGGGTACTTTTTACACATCAACAGCTCCTTAGAACACTGTAAGAGTAGGATTGCTGTTAAGGGAGCTGATTTGTTTTTCAAGGTTATAATCATGCATGCATAAAAGTTGGAGAAATGCACAGAAGTAAATATAGCCTTTGGTCAAGAACTGCCGGTCAGTTAAATGGCTGCAAGTGGCTAAGAGGCATGGTGTGTTATCTGACTAAAACCTGCACATAAAAAGCTGGAAAAGTTTATTTTTTATCTCTTGCACATTTTAACACTTCTGGTAAGAGCTATTAAAGTTTCTAATGTGAACCCTATTCATGAGACAACAAATGTTCCACTGCCAAAGCCAGAACATCGCTGAAATATTGCCAGAAGCTACCTCATAACATCCTTTAGATAACAATCTGCTATTAGAAAACAGCACTGCGTCATGTACGGTTTATGATGATGGCATATGTTATTGTCTGTTGCCCCTAGGGACTTCCTCCTGTTAAAACAAATAATAAATAAATATAGGAACATAAATGAAGTAAATGAACAATAAAAATCACATATGACTCTCCTTTCGGCTTACCTGAACAAACTAGATCAGGTCAACCTGATGGGCTGCTGCTACCCTGAGCTGAGCTGTGGAGAACCTGTTTGCTGCTGCTACCTTGAGCTGAGCTGTGGGGAACCTGTTTGCTGCTGCTACCTTGAGCTGAGCTGTGGGGAACCTGTTTGCTGCTGCTACCCTGAGCTGAGCTGTGGAGGAGCTCTATGCTACTGGTGCTACTGCTACTGTGAGTTTGTTTTCTTCCTAAGGAGGCTACAGAATGACCACTACTCGCAATAAGGGTGGAAACAAAGTAAGCAACACAGAGGAAGCTGAATATGTGACAATGGAGGCAGTTAAGCTTATGCTGGAGCAACAAAAGGATCATTATGAGGGGCTGTTGAAGAGGCAGGAGAAGGCCTTCAGTGGCTTTTGTCAAATGATCCTGGACTCTGTGAACAAAAGGGTGGATTCACTTGTGGGAGAGGTGCAGGAAATTAAAGTGAGTTTAAACTACTCACAGAAAGACATTGATGACTTAAAAAAGCAAACACAAATTCAAAAGACTGATTTGGAAGTAGTGAACAAGGAGCTGAAGAGTTTTAAGTCTGACATGTCTGTCAAGGCCTGTGATGAAACAATAGACTACTTGGAGAATCAGTCTAGGAGAAACAACATTGTGATCACAGGACTGGGTCCAGATAAGCCTGAAGAGACCTGGGAGGACACTGAAATCAAAGTCAAAAAGTTATTCACTGAACAACTGAAAATGGAGGCCCCAGTAGAGATTGAGCGTGCTCACAGAAATGGAAGGTTCAGGGGTGAAAATGATAGACCCAGATCCATAGTGGTAAATCTGCTGCGCTTTAAAGACAAACAGCTGATCATGGCGCGAGCAAGAGCCCAACTGAAAAACTCCTCCATATACATTAATGAGGACTTTTCAGAGAGAGTGAGGAAGAAGAGAGCAGAGTTGTTACCTGCTCTAAGAGAGGCAAGAGCGAGAGGTGACTATGCAGTCATCAGTTATGATCGCTTGATTGTTAAACCCAAAAGCAGGGATTGAAGGTGGAAACATGCAATATGATGGCATCACATTGTTAAATATGCTATAATGTACCTCAAACAAACTCATGGATCTAAATCTACCTAAAAAAGGTGTGAGAATTGCTCATATTAATGTAAGGAGCTTAAGAAACAAAGTACATGAATTATACAGTTATGTTCATAAGGAAAGAATAAATATTATGGCTGTATCGGAGACCCATTTGGATCAGACAATTGTTGATAATTGTGTGGCTATATCTGACTACAATATTTATAGATGTGATCGGAATCTCTTTGGAGGTGGAGTTGCTTTTTACATACAAAGCCAAATCCCTGCTAAGATTAGGACGGACCTAATGGTTCCTACGGTTGAATGTTTATGCTTAGAAATACATATTCCTTTTTGTCGACCAATTATTGTTGGATGCATCTATAGGCCGCCAAATTCGAGTGCACTGTATGTTGATGAAATGTGCTCTATTCTGTCAAACATGTCTAATTTGGGTTATGAGATGTATGTGTTGGCAGATTGTAATATTGACTGGCTCTCAAAAACTTGTCATCTTAAGAAAAAGCTAAAAAGCACATTAAGAATCTGTAATCTTAAACAGCTTGTCAAACAACCAACTAGAATATTCTGTAATGAATCTGGGCATATGTCCTCACCATGCATTGATCACATATTCACAAACCATAGCTCTAGTTGCTCTCAGGTAGTTTCTGTTCCAGTTGGTTTTTCAGATCACAATATAGTGGCTTTAGCCAGAAAAGGTAAAGCGCCAAAAAATGGGCCAAAAATAATACTTAGAAGAAGTTATAAAAATTTTAAGATGGAGGAATTCATCAGTGATTTGGAGGAGATAGATTGGAGCCTTGTGCTATGTACAAAAGATGTGGATATGGCCGTTAAATTTTTCAGTGATTTGTTTCTCTCAGTAGTAAATAAGCATGCACCACTTAAAAAGTTTACAGTAAGAGCAAACAAAGCCCCATGGATTGATGATGAGCTTAGACAGAGCATGGCACATAGAGACTCCCTGAAAAAAGAAGCCTGTGTCTTAGGCAAAGTGGCATTTCCTGTGAAATGGAAAGCTTATTGTAAAGAGAGAAATAAAGTGACTATGCTCAATAGAAAGAAAAAAAGGGATTATTATAGAAAGTCGATAGATCAAAAGAAAAATGATGGTAAACAACTGTGGAATACCTTGAATGAGTTAATGGGCAGAAGCAAAATTAAGACACCAGCATTTTTAGAAGTGAATGGACTTTTTTTAACAAAAGGTAAAGATATTGCAGACCATTTTGGTAAATATTATTCTGATAAAATATATAAGTTAATGAATGACACAAAGTGTTACAGCAATCTGGGCACTTCATCTCAAATAATCAATGATTTGATTGTTAAGAATAAAAACTGTCATTTCACATTTAAATTGTTAAGCACAGATAAAGTTAAAAGTTTGCTTCTAAGTTTACATGAAAACAAACCATCAGGAATGGATGAGATTGATGGCAGATTACTGAAAATGGCTGCAAGTGTTATAGCTTCACCAGTCTGCCATTTGTTTAATCTAAGCTTGAAAGAAGGGGTCTTCCCTCAAATGTGGAAATCTGCTAAAATACTTCCTCTTTCAAAAACTACCAATGTTAGCCTCTCTGCAGTCAATAGTAGGCCCATTAGTATTCTGCCTATACTTAGTAAATTGCTGGAAAAGGTTGTTTTTGGACAGATTTCAACATATTTAAACTGTAACAAATTGATTTTTGAATCACAGCATGCATATAGGGAAAATCACTCGACATGTACAGCCCTTACAGAAATGACGGAGAATTGGTTGTCTAGCATAGACAAAAAACTGATAGTTGGTGCAGTGTTTTTGGATTTTAGTGCTGCATTTGATTTAGTGCATCATCAAATGTTACTTGAAAAGTTATCGGCATACAGATTTGGTGCCACTCCTCTGAAATGGATACAAAACTATTTAACATCTAGATCACAATGTGTGTTTTTTAATGGAAGCTTCTCATCACCTCAACAAATGCAGTGTGGTGTACCACAAGGCAGTTGCCTAGGACCATTGCTTTTCTCAATTTTTATTAATGACATGCCATTTGTCCTAAAAAGGTGCAACATAACTCTTTATGCAGATGATTCTACACTTTACTTTGCAGCAACAAAGATATCAGAGTTAAAAGAAACACTGCAGTTGGATTTGCAGGTGCTTCTTGCCTGGATTAATGAGAACAGACTAACCTTGAATGTTTCAAAGACAAAGTGTATGTTATTTAAAGCTAGGCATAAAAAATGTGATGATAAACTTGATATTGTGCTAAAGGATATGGACATAGAACAGGTTCAAGAGGTGAAACTACTTGGAGTAACATTTGATGAGCAGCTATCCTGGGAAAAACATATAGATATGGTGGTGAAAAATATGGGAAGAAATATGTCTTGTATTAAAAGATTTAGATCTTTCATGACCTCAGCCTCTAGAATTTTGGTGGTTAAATCGTTAGTGCTGTCTCACCTGGACTACTGCTCTGTGGTGTGGTCAGGTGCAGCTCAGAAACATCCGGCTAAATTACAAACCGCACAGAACAGAGCGGCCAGGCTGGCACTGGGACTGCCCTGTGTGTGGACTCAGAGCTCTGCTGAGCTGCATGTGTGTCTGTCGTGGCTCAGAGTAGAGGAGAGACTAAAATTTAATGTTTTGTGTTTCCTGAGAAATATTATTGTTTGTGGAAAACCTTCTCTTTTGTTCAGTTTGTTACATTATGTGAGAAATGAGCACAATTATTCAACCAGGCAGGCAGCTTCTGGTCATTTGACTCGACCCATTCCGAGAACAGAAGCAGTGTGCAGGTCTGTGTTGTTCAGAGCTGTGACTCTGTGGAACAAACTGCCTCATAACATCTCGACTGCTACTACGAAAGGTGCATTTAAATCACTTTTAAAAAAACACTGTTGATAGCCTTAATATATGAATATTTGTGTAACATATTGTACTGTAATGTGATATAATTTGAAATGTATAGTTGTTCTTATGATGTGATCATTTAATATGTTTTGTGTATCTGTATAATTTTAAAGGGACCCCAGGAAGAGTAGCTGTCAAATTACTGACAGCTAATGGGGATCCAAATAAATAAACAATAAACAATTTCCTCTGAAAGCTAAATCCGTTTTTACAATAAATGCACAAGCTTTCTCCTGAATCCACAGTACCAATCCAGATATTTATTATCTACACATCATAAACAACTTGTGTTCAAATCATTCAGATTATGTCATATTTAGATTAAAAAACAAACACCTAGTGTTATAATTTCTGTTAATTTTTTGTGTGTAATTTTCACAGTTTAGTCTGTAGGAACTAACCTCAAAACAGGTTCAGTAAAACCACAAAGTGAACGCTTTACATTTAGTGCTATATTTATTCCTGAAAACCCCTAATTACATTTTCTCTTTTTGTATCATACCCCAGAATTGTAAATTTATAAAAGGTGAATGAACTAATATGAGAGTTATTGCAAAGAGAAAAAAAAAATGTTTAGATTTCACTGATTCTAATATTATTTATAAAAGTCCAACCAGAAGAAGAGTTTAGACGGATCAGCAGACAGGGACATAGGCCGACCTGCTCTGACATTAAAGAAAGATTACATGAGTTATAGTGCTCTGGTGGAAGCTTGCACTCAACATCAATCACACAATCAAGGACAAACGGCAAGAGAATTGTTGACAAATTGTTTAACTGATGATGGAAAAAGAAAATAAGTCTCCTGGAAGGTTTATTCTAGGTTAAAAGAACCAGTTAAATAAATGTCCACCTACAGTATGGCAGCTATAGTTCAGTTTGAACAAGGAGGATTATGACAAACATTAAAGTGCTCTTAAAAATTTTATTTTTCTGGGAAAACATTTTAAACTTTTAAATCCCTGAGAAATACTGTGCACCATAAACTGCTTTTAGATGATATTTAGACTGTTGCAGCTAGTGTTAGGACCCACGGTGGGTCTAGACAAAACACGCAAGGAGTGAGACAAGATCATCTCTAGAAAACAACACAAAAATGTTCCCTAATATTTCACATTTTGACTGTAACTGTAAAATTAATTCAAAGGGTTCTAGAGTGGTTGTGCTAACATTTCCAGTGGCCTCTCCTGCTTGACATCTGTCTTTTTCTTTTAGTTTCCTGCTCTCTATGATATATTATGTGGTTCTTGCATTGTGATGAAGATGACCTTGAATGATATATATGGATGGTGGAGGGCTTGTTGAGGTCAACAAGCTTCATTGCCAACTGCAGAGGGATGACCCGACTGGCCAAAGTAAGAATCTTAAGACATTCAGTATGAATGAAGTGTGGTTGGAGACAGATGATGGAAGCCTGGAAGTACTCTCAGCTGGTAATGAATAAATAAATTAAATCACTTTTTCCTCACCTGCTTTTTCATGCTATTGGCTCATCCTTCAGATCATATCATAACTTAAGCACTGTTTTTTATTTATTAGCATCATTCAAATAAAAAACCTAAAAAAGATTTGTTGCGTTAACAAATAAGGGACTTGCAATTGAATGTAACAGAACTTCACATGAGGTTGATATTTTAGATTTTCAGTATATTTACTATATATATTATGGATTTTGGGAGTATTTTTGTTATCCTGATGCCCGTGTTTAACATAACTAATTGGAAGTTTAACAAAATCAAAAGAATCCCCCTTTGAAGCTTCATTTTTGAAATCAAACTAAGAAAAGGCATAACAATAATATAATAACAGCTTTTATTAGATAATTTTAAATGCATGAAATGCAGAGTAAATATTGCTACTAGCTTGTTGTATGCATTTCCAATTAGCTGTGGAACACAACCTGAATAATTTGGAGACAACCTGGATTAGCCCATTGACTATTTAGCCAACCTGATTCAAAATACAGATGTTGTGAAGATATGTTAATTTTTTTTAAAGGTTAACAGAAAAAAAAACCTCTAAAAATGACTAAAACTATAACTGACTATAACTATTTACTGTTCTGAGAAAAGCTTTGTCCAATGGGTTTCCCTGAAGGTAGCATATGGTAAAAGAGTGTGCACTCTAGTCTAATACCCACAGGCGATCAATAAACAAACATTTTGATTATAAAAATCTATAGGGGGTAGGGCATCAGTGAGGACTCTAACAAAGAAAAAAAAAAAAATCTAGCAATTATAGAGCCAATTTACCCGAAAGAAGTCAAGACATCTGCAGTGATGAATATTTTTAATGGACTCCAGCCTGCTTATGTTGTGTTTTACTGCCTTTTGATAACCTGGGTGCATATTTGCTAAAGCAATATAAAAAGCTTAATAAAGGAAGTTTGTTTTTTCCAACTTTACAGATCATGACTGACATTTTGGTTTTGTATTGACATACACTGATTTTCTTCTCTAACATCACTTTGCTGGTATTTTTATAATGATGATCAACAAATAATTGTGCAGTCTTGGAAATATTGCATCAGTCACCAGTAGCCTCTGGTATTACTGCTGTGCAGTTAATTACAACTGCCATCTGCCACCTCCAGCTATTACGTTCTAAATTGTGATTCTCACATAAACAGTAACCGGAGAGCAATGAAGTATCACAAGCTGCATGTGAACATCTAGGTGACTTGCAGACACAAGGGTGAGGAAAGTCTGTCACCAGCAGACAAACAGGCAGCAAAAGCTTGAGAATGACAGCCTCTCAGGCAGGCAGCTGTTAAAGGTCTCATCAGCAGCAAGGCGGCGGACCAAGAACAGGCCTGCACAGCTAAACCTGTGGTATTCAGCAAGTGTGGGCAAGGGGCAGACTGTCAGCTTTCAGCTTAAAAATTTAGAAAGGAAAAAAGGTGAAGCTTTAGAAAGAACAGTGAGAGAGAGAGAGGCAAAAGAAAACTGCAAAACTGTGACTAAAACTAAAGGGGAAAATAGGAAAATAACAGGTGGTAAAAACTAATAAATCTAAAAAGCCTTCGACTGGAAAGTGAGAAATTACATTATATTTTAACAGCAACATATCAGGCACTTGAAAATTGGATCTGCTTTTTGAATTTGCATGACTTTAAGGTGTGGATTTTTTCTTAAAACAGGTGACAGAATAGCAGGTTACAAAATTTAAATCTAATTTTTTTGTGTGTGCTTTAGGTTTACAAAATTACCTTTGCATAAAAAGGGAAACTTCTAATCTGAATTTCCTCTGAGCTGGTCAAAGCATGTTTTTCATTCCAAACCGGAATATTAATGTTGCAAAGAATAAAGAAATCAGCCATAAAACGTGACAGAAAGACTAAGAAATCAGCTAATAGAAAACAGTGCAAGAGCAAATATTTGTGAGGTCCTGTTTTGAAAGGGAGCATGTCTTTGGGAATTCAGGATGGGAAAGAAGCTGAACGTGGGCAGCAGTGATGAAAAACAAAGCCTCCTATCAATGATTGGCTCCTTCGTCCCCCATCTGTCCCCTTTAGCCTGCAGCCAGTTACATCAGACTGCAGAGACACAAACTGACTCACACACAAGAGTTTGCACATTAAGTGGACACATATGCATGTGGTTTCTTCAACAAAATGAATACATGATCAGAAACCGCAAACGGCTATTTAGGATCTAATTCTTAAGGGGATGAATTAAATAAGGAAAAACAAGAAAGGATAAATCCATTCATGGAAGCCTAATCCAATTTCATTTGCCAAAGCTTGGGCTGAATCATATTTTTTGGCATTTGTTGTACTTAGTGGCTTTGGATCTTTTTTAAATTTCTTCTTTTTAGGTATATTTTTACCTCTGCCAGGGAAGTTTTGTCTTTAGGAGAGTTTGTCTTTCTGTGTACAGGATAACTTGAAAAGTTATGAAAGGATCACCATCTGGATCCGGGAATTCTTTTGAAAGATTCTGTAAATACAAGTGTTAATTTAAGGTGGAAGTCACAATAT
Source organism: Cyprinodon brontotheroides (assembly GCA_018398635.1). NCBI lineage: Eukaryota > Metazoa > Chordata > Actinopteri > Cyprinodontiformes > Cyprinodontidae > Cyprinodon > Cyprinodon brontotheroides. Next base: position 8,618,505 of record JAGKQL010000026.1, read on the forward strand.
GTCAAGGGAAGTCTGCGCTCTCCAAGTCCATTTCTATTTTCACTATGCTTTACTGAACCTGCATGAGAATACAGTACGAGGTTTGGTGATATTAGAGCAGTTTTTTTGCCATCAAAAACCTGGGACTACCTTAAAAACATTTTGATACAAATAGAATTAGAGTTTAAAGGTATGTAAAGAGAGCTTAAAACTTAAAGGAATAGTACACCCAAAACATGATTAGCCTTCATTTCTACTCACCCCCATGCTGAACAACAGCCTGGAGTACTTTTGATATCTCAAATGCATCCTGGAGATCACAAAAAGCGTGTCAATATTCCTCCATACTGAGGTCGTCCAATGTATTCCAAAGTGTCCTGAGTGGGTAGCATCCAGAATTTACTTCGAAACAAAGTCATTTAGAAGGTTTTAGAGCATAAACAGTAGTGTATAGGTTTTCCTGAAAGCGGCGCGCATGCAATCACGATGCTACTGGAAGCGGCAGACCAAACCAGATGAAAGTCGCGCATTCAGCGTCTGCTCATCCAATAATGCAAGCGTAGAAGAAGAAATGTGCTGTTTACCTGCAAAAGAAAGAAACAACGAAAGAAAATTGTCTGAGGACTTCAGTGTTGAGGAAGAGCATGAGTTCTTTGTCGAGGTTGAATGCTGGTGGTTTGGTCTGCGGCTTCGGCGTGGATCGTGAGAGATGGCGCATGGCGCTTTCAGGAAATCCTATACACTACTGTTTATGCTCTAAAAACATTCTAAATTACTTTCGTTTCGGTAAATTCTGGATGCTACCCACCCAGGAAGCTTGGAATACATTGGACGAGCAGTATGGAGGAATATTGACACGCACTGTTTGTGGACTTTTATGGACCTTTCTGTCACTCGGGCACCATAGACCTCCATTATTTGAATGTCAGCAGACAGCAAGAAGCCTCCCAGATCTCCAGATGCATTTGAGATATCAAAAAAGTACTCAGAGTGTTGTTCAGCATGGGGGTGAGTAGAAAATGAAGGCTAATCATGTTTTGGGTGTACTATTCCTTTAAAACTATTTTTTGGTGATCAGTGTCTCAATTTCTTTTGTCTACAATCAAAGGCTATCGAGTTTAGAACTGTTAAACCAAATGTTTACATAGTCATTTAAACCGATTTTAAATTACAACTACTGTCATCGAATCATAAATTCTTTAATTTTTTTTTTACCTTTGGTAAAAAGTTTCTGAACTTAGGCAAATGCAACTCTAAGGCCTAATTATAAAAACTGTTTCAACGGAGTATAGTTTTCTTTCACACCACAGAATATAATATACTTTCAAACTCTATTTACTATGAGATTCTACATGTTTAAGCAAATCGTTAGTAGCAACAGTTCCTATGACATTGAGGATGACCATAAATCTATTGGCATTTAATTTGGATCAGAGGAAATCTCCAGTCTTAGTATTATCTTAAAGCAGCAAAAGGTAATTTTTGAGTTGTGCTTTCCCTATAGGACCTGTTAAAAACAGCACCGTTGTATTTCCCCAAAAAATGTAAAAAAAATTAAGTATCCACAGGTTTGGAGAGCATCTTTGGTGCGTTTCTGTTCTTTGTGCTTCCCTTCTGTTTAAGTAGGAACATCTCAACGACTCCCAATTACTAAGGAGTGGACCTGTTGTTCCGGTTCAATTAGCATATTTCCTGAGCCATAACAAGGCTTTCTGGAGCTACTCTATAAACCTGGAACTTAACATTACTCCAGACATTTTGAATTAAGAAAACTTCCTGGATGGGAAGCAAAACATCTTCAAACTTGGAAAACAAAGTCCAGTGGTAAAATTGTTTTCTCATAGAGCAAGAATGAGAACAGAGATGCAAGATGGCTACCAGGATTGGAGGCACAGAAACTTGCAAGTGAGGTTTTCTAACAAGAGCGTTTGGGGGAGGTGAGAGAAGTCTCAATATTCTTATTAACACTCTGACTACCATCACAGAGTAAAAATGTCAAAGTTGAATAGTTGAATAGTGTAGACCAGAAATATTGCATTACAGGCTGCAGATTATAGTTACCAACATGATCTCAGCTATGATCACGTTGCAATAAGCCCATAGAGCACCTCAACTTAGTCTTATAAGATTGTACAATATACTGTACTTTTACATTCAAAGGTGTTTTTTTTGTCCATTTAATTTGAGTGCAAGGTTAAGTAATTTCTTTCTACACGCATTTGTAATTCAATAGATCCAAATTAGCGAATTATTTCATAATTTACCAAAATTTACATTTCCTTAAAAACAACATTTTGATAAGAAAAGTGAAACTAAGGCTTCTTTCACTTAGAGCTAAAGCAGAGGTCACCCAGCACAGCACAATTAGACATCTTTGGTCTCAACACTTCAAATGTATTCCTTTTAGTAAGATTTAACACCTTTATTATTGAGTTCAAAAACCTATGCTGCTGGTGGAAAAGTAAAGCTGATAAATGCATAAATTCAGAAAGCAGTGGCGGTTCTAGACCAAATTCACAAAATAAGTATGAGAAAAACATAACAGGGCAATAGCTCACGGTTTATTAAAAAACCACTCTCTCACGACACTGCAGCTGAAGGTTGCAGATCGCTGATCTAACAGATGAATGAAGCCGAAAGGAACAACACCTTCCTCTTTGAATGACTGTTAAAATAACAGTTAAAAAACAAACTGATTTAAGAATAATCAGGAATGGTTTATCATAAGATAGATTTTTTATTACTAAAACAGGGGCCAAACCAGGGGCTAGGCCCACCTTACCAAACTTCCCTACAGATAGGCGGATTTATCCTCTCCACATTTGCATAGCTGCGCTTGTTCTCCATGAACACTGATCAAAACACTTTGAGAAATGATGGGGAAAACGACTGAAGAAACACTGGCATTATGTCCAGTTCCTTTTTTTACAAGTAGATGCTACAGAACCTGTTTGTCTTTAATGACTTCACATTTTCATGCTTTACACTACATTTGAAGCTCACAAATATTAGATATTAGATTAATTATACTAAACTCAAAATGTTGTCTTGATTTGTAATCTTTTTTTCTGTATACATATTTGTGTAAAGTGGTTTTGTTGGAAAAGAAAACGGGAATGGCAGGGTTTAAACAGTTATAACAGTTATAGTAGAAGAAACGGAAAGAGGACTCCCACAGATTTGTAATCTTACAGAACCCAAGCAGTCGTAATGAAACAGAAAAAGAACTTTTGTGGTAAGTCCAAACTGTAATTATGTGAGCTTTTTGGATCGGATTCCTTTGCTCCTTTCTCTCCCTCATCTCTGTTTGCATTCATGCTGCTTTGACTAAGCTTAAGCAATAACAACAAAGAAAGTTTGAAATGGCAGCACTTATCTAACAAAAACAATCCAATTAGAAGATTTTGGCACATTTTAGGTTATATTTTCATAAAAATATATCAAACATCATAGAAATTATGTACGGAAACAACAGTGCTCAGACATCCCTCATTTTTGTGGCTTCAAAGGGTTTGAAATGAAACAGGTCTCAGTCGCCTTCTATTTAATTCAACATGTAATGAATTAAGTAACAAAGGACAAACAATGAAAAGATTAAGACACATCTTCACTGGGCAGACCTGAATTTTCAAAAAAAAAAAAAAAGACATAAAATCTAAAGAATAAAGCCTTTTCATTAAAATAAACCACTGTAGATAATTGCATACAAATTAAAGAATATCCTTTTCTATTAAAAAAGAAAAACTTAGAACATTCTGTAGTAACTGGTTGAATTTAGAACATCCATTAAAGGAAAATATGTGTATATATGCGTGATTATGTAATGAAAAGCAGATTGAAGCTCTGATGGACCTTTAAAATATACTTTTCTATTCTAAAGTATAGAGTCACTAAAAGGAAAAAAACTATAAAGTTTAATGAGCACATTGAGAGGGACTCAAACATATGCAGATTCAGATGTAGAAAACTAAATGTGACCCATCTTATGGTGGTTTTTAAAGCAGCAGCTGCAATGTAGGTTTTAAACTGTGGTCTATCCTTTGCAAAGAGGTTTGCTTTGCACCACGCATATAACATGTTGACGTCTGTTAACTTTCAGTCATTTTCAACCCTTTCTTCACCCTAACCCTGACATTAACCCTGAACCTAACAATTACGTGTGGATACCGAACCCTAACCTTAAGCTAAACTCAATTCGCACCTTAGTCTTAAATCTAACAGCTATCAAAAAAGGAAATGAGTGCCAGAAAAATGGCCTCAGTTTGATGGTGAAATCTCAGAAGCTCACACACACAGATGGAAATTTCAGTTGCTGCAAAGGAACACAGCTTTTACCTAAACAAAACGAAATGAGACAACATATTTTGTTTATGGATCTGAACATTTGTTGAGTCAATGCAATCAACTGGTTTTCCTTAGACAGAAAACTTTGTATCAATTTGACTGTATGATCTGGTTGAACTGTAAAAAGTGCCTTGAGATGACATGTGTTGTGAATTTGGCGCTATATAAATAAACTGAATTGAATTGAATTGAACATTTTATACACAACACTATTTATTGAATTTTGGTGAAATTTCATTTTAATGTGCACAACTACATATAATTCAAAGATGTATGAAAAACAGAAAACCATCCAACAGATAAGCCACATACAGATGACAAAAAGTCAATGGATCTTCTGAAAGGAATCAAGAAAAAAATGCATTGTACAAAGTTTAGTTTCTTTATTTAAATTGTCATTACTGTAAGTCTAGGAACTGAAATGGCCATAAAAAGTTGATTTTGCCCCACATCATCACATATCCTACACCATGCTTAACCTTTTAAGGGCTTTAGAAGCAATTTAGGACTAAAATTATATAACTGGAGCAAATGAAGAAAATCATCTACAATAATTAGGGACTCACGGTAGGTGTTTCTGCTTGTTTGAGTTTTACCAATTGAGTAAGAGACAAGTAAACAATGGCAAACAAACTATAGTGAACTGCTAATATAGCTAAGCTAGATCCACAGAAACGCGCATACACACAAGTCCAATTCCTGTTGGCATCATTGTCACTAAAAGGGTTCAAATGAGCTCTATTTATTTTTTATTCATCTAGGCAATCTCAGAAGAACTGCATATGTAAAATACCAGCTAATGACTTCTTGGGGGAGTGTTGGCCTAGCGATTGCAAGGTTGCAAGTAACCGGTTCGATCCCCACAGCCGGCACTTTGGGTCCCTGAGCAAGACCCTTAACCCCACACCCGGGCGCCACACAATGGCAGCCCGATGCTTCCCAAGGGGATGGGTTAAATACAGAGAGCTCATTTCTCCATTGTGAAATCAATAAAGTTTAATTTTAATTTCAATTTTTTTCCAATTTAAAAATCCTTTTGAAAACCAATAAGAAGCTTATACTCTGTTTTTCTTTACTATACCTGCAGCAAAACTGGACTGAATCAGTTGATTCATGTTTTTCACAATGAGGGGCAGATGGAGCTTTTTTTTTGGGACAATGTAGCCAAATGTTTTATTTTTCCACCTCATAAAAGGAGGTCTGGTCTAATAAAAATGCTGATATCTATTGTAGGGCTCCTGCATAGATCATAGCTTTTGTTATGATCTTCAGGCTGTTTACATTGAGCATTTCATAAACCGTGTTTTAAGCAATTCTTCTAACCTCTGTTACACAGGCAAAATGAATCACCTGAAAACATTAAAAAATGATTAGCGGTAGAAATGTACCAAACTTAAGAGGAGCATGTGTGTGTTGTAAAGTATTTTTCAGAGAGACTTAGCAATGTTTGATAAAGCTTTAAATGGCATCTTGAGTGTTTGAACTGCTGTGACGACCTGTTTTAGAAATATTAAATCCTTCAAGTGATTTAGAAAAATAAAAAAACAGATGGCAGAAAATGGGCTTAAGACGTGCATGGACAGGGCTAATGGGTTAAAAAGTGTTTTTTCCCCCTGTATTTCTTCTGTTCTGGCATCTAAATGCTGTCAAAACAATGTTATGGCGACTTTGTTATAATAACCTCCTCCTTAAAAAAAGTTTTCATCTTTCGTGTTTTGTTTTTAGTGCCTAAATAACATGTCCACCTAATGTGTACTATATATATACCTAAGGGAAACAGAAAATCGGATATAATTAAATTAAAATTCAGTATCAGTACGTTACATTTTAGTAGTATAAGAAGTTTCAGATAAGCAAATCTGTAAAAAAACAAATTCATGGCTACTGTGTTAGGTTTTTAGGGGTTTTCTTTTGCACTAAAATATAAAGTCATTTTAAAGAGAATGAGTTTTCCTTTTTTCTTTTCTTTTTAAAGTGACATAATGCTACTGCAGTAAAAACAGTATAAATTCCACTGGTCATTCAAAAAAAACGAATTGGGGAAATGAAAAAAAAACCTTAGTTGAATGTTTAACTCAGTTCTACTGTGGTTATAAAATGATCTGGCTTACCTTCTTTTTTTGTTTTTCCCCACTTCTCCCTGTGGTGTCTGGCTGTTCACCTCAGCAGGCGGTCCTTACAATCACCCTCCAAACTATAAATGGCTTGTTTACGCGCTTCTCTCAGCTTAATTTCTAATAGTTTAAAGATTTTTGTCCAATTTCAGATTAACACTAATCTCATTTATTAAAATTGCTTTCAGGTGTGGAGGACTGAATTTGATTGTGTTTAATATAAGAACGGTAATGATAAGTCCTCCTTAAATAATGGCAAGAAGTCAAACTTCAGGAAGCTTTTCATTTTTAAGTTGCCTGGTTTTATTGAATCAATTTATGCACAGACAGAATTTTATTTCAAAAATAGGAAAGAATCCATTCTGTACTTCTGGTAACTCACAACATTTTAACTTGCAGACTGTGTTTCAGGGGAAAAAAGCATAAAAGCTTCCACTTTGCTCGTTTCAAAACAGAATTCAGGAATGTAGATGATCGCAGACCTAAAGCAGATGGATGCATCAATCTTTTTTCATTTCAGTGTGTCACTTCGCTCAGTTTGCCTTCCGCTCCCCGCTGAGCGTCTTACCTTCTGAGATCTCGTTGTTTTCTCGTGTTACATCACTTTTTTTCCCCCCTTGAGTCTGAGCTGTTTCAGAGCCTGATTGCTGAGCTGGAAGGAAGAATACACAATGTCAAATCCTAAATCTATGTTAATGAATGGAAGGAGATCAGATAAAGTAGCAGATGAGGCGAGAAAATGTCCTTGCCTAGATGCAAATGAATAAATTAAATCATATTTTACCGCTAAATAAATGTTGCAGAAAGCTCCAATATTCTTTCAAAACATCTACGACAGTTCAATATATGTACACAGAAAAAGCTACACAGAAAAAAAGATAAAAGTGAAACATAATCAAATTGTAAATGCAGCACTAACCAGCAGGTCCTTGCCAAAGGAATTCATTGACCTTGAATGGTTTGAAATATTGTTACAAAACAACAACAAACTCCTGGCTCTTATGCTTTTTTTTTTCCCAAGTTGGATCAACAAACAGTATTTTTATTGTAATTTGTGATCTTAAATGCAAACTATTCTATTCTTTAGAATTTTAACCTTATTCTGTGTAGTGCATTCCTTGGTTTACATGATGCTACATGGTCACATGTTCTGTAAGGATATGTACTTTGAGAACTTCATTGAACAGCTGCATTTACACTGCTATTATGGGACGTACAAGACAATTTGTTATCTTATCAGTTTCTGTTGGAGGTATTTTCCTGTTAAAGAGGAGTTTTTCCTCTCCACTGTTGCCACAAGCATGCTTAGTCTGAGGGATTGCTGAAGAGTCAATGAGTCGATGCAATCAACTGGTTTTCCCTTAGATAGAAAACTTTGAATCTCAATTTATGATCTGGTTGAATTGGATGTTGTGAATTGGTGTTGTATAAATACTGAATAAAAATAAAAACTGAATTGAACTGAACACTGTAAATTTTTAAATACACATAAAGTATTTGAAAAGTAAAGTCTGAGGTAAATACCACATTTTGTCCAAATTTTATTTTATTTTTTTAAACAAATTACATTAATTCTTTTTCTTCTACTTTATAATTCTGTGATGCACTTCATTGATCACCCTAAAATCTGAATTTATTATATACAAATTTGTAATCAAAATGTAAAAACTGAAAATTGAAGTCTGATTACAAACCCGGGAAACCACGCAACAATTAATAGATGATTTAGCTAAGATCCTTAAATGCATAGTCATGCAATGCTGTCTGTGTACTGTTGATGAGCATTCGATTATCCTGATTGTAAATCAAAGCTGTATAGACAGCTCTTTGCACCTGTGCTTTTATGCATGCAGAAGACAGTTTAGAGGCTCAGCATGTCCTGATTTCTGTTTTCTAGCACAGCAAGTAAATACCAGCAAATCTATGAATGTCAGCATCAGAAACAAAGCAAACCTTTGACTTGTTTCTATGCATTTCTTACACCCCACAGTAATCTCAGGCATGCTGTTGTTTTACCTCCACACCCTTAACCTGGCTAACATAGGAAATCAATACTCTACACATTTCCCTTCCACTTTGTACCAAGAAAATCCACAAATGCATTGCAAATCCATTCTGTTTACCCACTTGTAATTGAAATTTGAAGGTATACATCCTTCACATGAAGCAGATAAAACAGTATAAAGAGATAGGAAATCCCTCCTAGCACTTTCAGACAAACTGGAATTACTCAATAATAAACATTTCTAAGACAAGCACAAGCCTAATTATGCAAATGAGTTTTCAGTTAAATAAGCAATGCTTAATGACCTCAGTAAGCTGTCACAGCATCCCAACAATAGAGCTGGCACCTGGGACAAAACAAAGGATTGCAATATTCCATCAAGACAATAAATCTGTGCATAGGGAGGAAAAGGATGTTAGCTGCTCACAGTAAGCTGTATTTTAAATTTAGAGTCGGTCCAAACAAACTGTGAAGATCTTTAAAGGGGATGAGGAGATAATAAAGGAACATTTATAATTAGAATTGAAGAAAAAACACTCTAGAGTCATACTAACGCTTCATATCAGGTAAATTGCCTCAACGGGATTCATCAGTTAGAGGTTATGGTGACAACAAGATCATTATGACATGAGAGGTTAGGGTCACCCTTTATCCTGCAAAGTTGATCTATCAGCAACTCATAGAGAACGTATGAAAATCACTGATGAAAATGATTTGTGTTTATAATGGTGAAAAATAAAAGATTTTGGGGGAAAAAAAAGATAACAAAAATAGTTTTTTATTCTAGTTCATTTGCTTTAATTGACCCAATCTTAAGCAAAATGCCATTTATGACAAGAATGTCCTAAGGTAATTTATTGAAATGTTCAGTTGTACATGCAAACACACATACAGTCACCAATAACCATATTAGGTACCTGTCCAACTGCTTCGTTAAGGCTAAATTTTGGTCAGCCCGATCAAATGGCAACAACTAAATTAATTTACGAATATACAGTAGACATCTATATATGTACATATTTTTGTAAATTTATATATTGTATGTTTATAAACACATTGCAGAGACAATCAATTTTGCTCATATTGCATTTAACAACAGTAAGGTGCTAAATTTATCCCTCCAATCCTTTTGTTGGTGGTAATATGCTTAAAGTGGGTTCGCCACAAAGAATGGAAGAGAGATGTGCAGCTAGTATGCAAATTCATGCAGGCGAGGAGAATTTTGACAAAAGATTAAGTAAAGTTCTGTAACAATAGACTCTGGATAAGCAAGCTTTCCAGGTCATGAATAAAACCTTAACCCTGTAGTAAAATATTTACACTCGAGTTTGGTTAGTGCAAAGGGAGAATCCAAATAAAATTGCAACTGCAATATTAAGGTTTAAAATAAACGCAATTTTTATTTTTGCATTTTTGCCAAATCGTTCAGCCCTAAATGCAGATACTTTTGGCGTTTTTTTTGTGCATGGAGGATATCCTGAGGCAGATTTAGAGTTATCCTACAGTAAGTTTTATTACCTCCTTTATGATCTTGAAATTAAAGAGTCTGGTTGGAGACGTTATCATTACCATCCAATATCAGGAAAGTAGGAGAGGGTAACAAGGAATTAATGATTTGTTCATTTCGACTCCTCTCAAAATGTATTCTATCCATCTTGTGAATTATTTGCTCACAAACGATAAAGTATGACATTAAAGAAATTCAAACTGAGTATTTTAAAGTGTTTTAGACACTTGAGAGAGAGAAAAAAAGTGGCGAGTGGTGACTTGCTGTGCAGCTTAAACTAAGAAAACAAAGACTGTTCAACATCTCTCCCAGAGGAGGGAAATCTCTAACTTGAAACAGAACTAAGCAAAGAAATAACTGTGTTGTATTATGATGACAAGCTCCCACTGTGTGCTCCTGTCTTATTTCCTACAGTTTCAAACTGTTATGCTTACAGCTTTTGTAGCCCCGCCCTAATCAGTCAGCAGTGTATTCTCCTAATAACAGCTGATGGAGAACTACTGCTGTGGCTAGGGCTGCAGCTAACGATTATTTTGTTAATAGATCCGTTATTTTTTGATTAGTAGACTACCGTACTAATCAAATAGCAATAGGTTACTTAGATAATGTTTTTACAGATTTTTAAACCAAGTGAAACTAAAACTTTTCCTCTGAGAACTTCTAGATAAAGCATATTGACAAGAGGAGACGCATTATTTTTTTTTCCCTCAGTCTTGACGATTATTCTATTAATATATTGTTTCAGCTTTAGCTGGGACTACTGACTGGAGCTTCGCTGAGTCACAACAGGTGAAGTTGGCTATTTTCATTTTTATCTCAAGCCATTACACTTGCCCATTCTTTCCTTGAACTTTCCATCCAGAAATTCTTAATAGCAAGATTATATAATTTATCAGGTGAGTTTCAAACAAAAGCCGAATCAAGTGACCTTGCATTTTAGAAGCTGTTAGCTTCTGTCAACATAAGCCTCAATGGATGTTTGTTAAAGTCTCTTACCTTTTATGTTTCCTTGTAGAGCTTTACTCTCCTTCCCCTTGTTAACAGCAACAATCTTAAAGTTGTACTCCTTTGAGGAGTCAAAATCTCTGATGATAAGCTTTGTCTCCTGCTTTGCTAATTCCAACACCTTCTGTTGATCACCTGTTCCAGAGAGAGAAATACAAAACAGGGGGAAAAAATGAATGACCAGGAATCAAGGCAACATACATCTATCATGAGACTCATTTAAATGAAACATACAGAGCTTATGGTCGCAATATGACCAAGCCTTAAACATGTTATAATTTATATGATGTTTTTAAAAGGAAATACAATCAATTCCAGCTCAGTAGAAATTTAATCCAGCTTTTCTTTGAATTGCTTAGATCTGAATTATGCTGTAATATTACTGTTTTCACCAGAGAGCACATGAGAGAAACTACAGATCAAATTTGTCTCCAAAAGTACTACCTGAAGAATAATCTAAACAGGAAGAGCCAAATAACAACCTTTACAAAATGTTATTATAGCTTTTATTATGCCTGAATATTTCTCAGTGATTATTCCTTTTATATTTAACAACATATATGTTTTATAAACAATTTTCCTTGAGAATACTTGCTTATCTCCTTGTTACGAAGGCAAAAAAAAAAAAAAGACAGAAAGATAGAAAAATTCAAAATGACAGAACACCTCTGATCCTGAAGGAACATGTTCACTCATGTCTAGAGACACCAGTTTTGACTGAGTAAATGGCAGGGTAATATCAGGGGTCCATTTCATGAGGCAGGTTTAACAAACTCTGATTCAAATCTGCAACTCTAAATTGATCTGGCCTAATGTAATGAGTTTCCGGTTTCACAACGGGTGCTATGAATTAGTTCAACCAACTCCAAGTTGGGGAATGGCAGCCTCGTGGTTAGCCCCACTCCCACGGACTGCCACTCTGGGTCCCTGAGCAACATCCTTAAAGCCCGGCGTACACTGTGCGATTTTCGGGGCGATTTTCCAGTCATGAAAGAATATTTCGATCGGCCCGAATTTCAGCCTGAACATGGGTCGTGAGTTGTGTAGTGTACAAGCCGGTTACCTGCGGCGATCAGCCTCTCACAACCAACTCCTGATCAGGAATTGGGAGGTCAGGAGAATATCAAACATGTTTGATTTTCTCCCGACTGTCGAGGGCAAATGGCTCAGGGCGCATGCGCAAACAAGGATTTTTCTTTTTATTCCTCCTCTCAGGTGTAAACACAGCAGCATGGCAGGGATACAATGAGTTAAATGCAGTTCTGTATGTAAAATTGACGATAATTTTATGGAGAAAACTAGTTTATTGCTTGAATGGTAGTGGATCAATGTATTCTACTTAGGTGAGATCATCTGTCAGAAGGTGAAGAGAAAAAACGTTCTAAAGGGTAGGACCTGTTCATCATCTCATGGGATTCCTCCCCAGTTTGATTCTTTCTTCTGTTACACAGTAAATTCTAAGTGGCTGTTTGCAGCTGCTTGGGATGTTATCATCCCAATAAATGGCAATTATTAACAGTTATCAGCCCCATAGAATGGCTTCCCATTGTGATCACTACTTAACAGTAGGCTCTATAGGTTGTTATCACTGAAATAATCCTAATTATCTTTGTCTAACAGATAAACTTTTATTTTTATGATGTTCCGAAAGGATAAATAATTTCCTATTCTAATTATGCAAGGTTTCTGTTGGACTAACATAAAAAAAACTCAAGAAAAAAGACAGAAAACAATAAAAAAATATTCATGAGGACCCCTTGACATCTCTACCTGTTCAGAATGCATTCACAATCAAAATTTGACCCACTCATCCGAGAACATGACACATCCTGAATTCCAAACCTTGGTTTAGAGCAGTGAAACGAAAGGATAAAAGATATCCAAATTAATGTATGAAAATGCAAATGAGGGTGATGGCATTGAATGGTAATTTAAATCTTTTCTTCAAAAAGAAAATTATCCATATTTGATATCTTTGGTGTACACAACTTTCATTTAAACCCTTTGAGCTCGCAATTGCATCATTCATTGTTCCTGCTTTTCATTAAAATGACAGAAGATCAAATGAACAACACGCTTCTGCTTTAACTGTCTTCGGAAACTGTTTTGTGTATCGACACCTTGTAATATTTGAGATAAATTACCAAGATGAAACAGACTTTTCCGTCTCTCTTTCTGCTTCCATCCTACATCTCCTTGTTATTAAAATATCAGTTTCAGAATAAATTACTGTCTGCTGTTGCTGTTAATGTGACCACAACTTCACAGAGTTCACAGAATTTCAGTAATATCTGTGTAATTATGTATATACAAAATCAGAACAGACACCCATAGCACCTGCTTTTTCTAACATAAAGATCTGAAAGAAAGAAAAAAGAACTTGGATAGAAAAATCGTATGCCTCAAAGAGCAATTAAACTAAAGAGCAAATTCATTACATCCTACTGAACAGGGCTTCTTTACTCTGTGTCATGTATGCTCGTACTAAATGGATATAAATCAGTCTTTGACATATCTGCACAGAGATATCAAGTCATGTCAGTGAAAGTGAGTAGATCATAACAATCCGTCTAAATAAAAATGAGTCGGCTGGGAGTAGATGGATTGCCAATTAAAGTAGAAAAAACAGGTTAAAAAAACAACAACAAAACATCAAGATGTCCCTTTTTAGGATGCGGGGAAAACATTCTAATTTGTTCGACATCTCTTTAAAACAGAAGTGTCCAAACATTTTACTGGAAGGGGTTTTCCATTTTTTTCCTAATTAAATCAAAGCTATTTTACATTTTTAGCTGCTTTAACAATAAAGTCAGGATGTAGAATTTTAATTACAGGTAAATACATTCAGTAGTATGAACGTCTTACAGAAAGAGGACCGTAGATTCCTGTAGAAATACAAAAATAAGGAAGAGACTAGTTTCTCTTATGAAAGGGAATAAATTCCTTGCCATTTACACTTTCTATCCTAACCCCATCCTAACCCATTTTTGGCAAGATCGTTCAATATTCCTTTTAGGGACAAGCACCGGATTTTCAAAAAAATTTGAGTGAATTTAACCCAGGATCTTTGAAATTAGGTGATGTTATTCATCATTACAAGGTGTGACCAGGATTTATACAGGAGTTATCTTTATCCTAAACTTCTGTTATTTTATGTATTAACTAATAGGCTGTTTCTTGGTCCAAATCACTACCATGCTTTGTTACAACAAAACAGAAGAAAAAAATGCAATCAAATTTATCAGGACTTCTGGCTTATTGAAATAGAGTTATTATTTTTTTTTTTTTTTCAAAAACTGTCTTATGACAAAACTCAAATGAATAAAGTTTGGATGGAAACCCCTTTAATTAGCCTTCTTGGTATATAGACTGCAGAGAGAGTGGTAAAACTAAAGCAGGTAAACTGTAGTGAGGGCTGCTCTGTGGAGCAGTAGGTAGCACTGCAGCCTTGCAGCAAGAAGGTTACAGGTTTGATTCCCGGGGTCTTTCTGCATGGACTTTGCATGTTCTCCCTGTGCATGTGTGGGTTCTCTCCGGGTACTAAGGCTTCCTCCCACAGTCCAAAAACCTGACTGTTAAGGTTAATTGGCTTCTCTAAATTGTCCTTAGGTGTGAGTGTGTGCTTGAATGGTTGTTTGTCCTGTTTGTCTCTGTGTTGCCCTGTGATGGACTAGTGACCTGTCCAGTGTGTACCCCGCCTCTTGCCCATAGATATTGGGAGATAGGCACCAGCACACCTCGCTGGTATAAAGCGAGGTGGAATGGAAACTGCAGTGCAATAAATTAAGCAACAACTATTTACAACCTTGAAACTAAACTTTTATAATCATGGTTTGATTAGTTTTTCAATTATTCTGGGGTAAATTAGGTTAATTAGTTCAGATGAAAATGTATTGGCCAGTTGAACCAATTTCATGCGAAGATACAACAATAAAAGATGTAACGCTAAAGTCTAGAAAAGGAGTCCATTTCATTCCCTTTTTATTCTCACTTCTAAACTATCACTTTATAAGGAAAACAAACTAAATTTAGATATTTCATTTAAAATAGATGTGATCTGTGACATTTGAAAGCCCTGTGGCACTAAAAGAACTTGAGGAGGGCAATGTTTGGTTCTACAACACCTGACAGCTTATTTTAGAAACAAAGATTAAACCAGGTAGAAATATGAACAAACAGGTAAATTTAAAAACCTTTACCCAGTATACAAAGAAAGTAATAACAGATAGAAATACTTATTAAATGAAAGAAATATTGACTCAACATCTAAGTCAGCAAAATTGGCTTTGCTAATAAAAAAGATGCACAAATCAGCAATTTGCAAACTGACTACAGCAAACACTTCTACTTCCTGACTTAAAGAGATTATATTTAAAACTCATTAACCAAAGAGTCCAAGAGTAACAAAGCTGATTACGGTAGTTAAGTTTCTGATTCAAGAAAAGTGCCCATTCCGTCTTAGCTTCCTATGTGATTAAATTCAATTTGTCATTTAGCCGGCTGCTTGATTCAGTTGCCATAGAACAAAACATCCAAGGTGGGATCGATAACTCTCCTTGAACTGACAGCAACCAAAGCCAATTTCTCCATGAATCTTATTTCCAGCTGCTGCTCATCTAAAATGACTGACATCAAAAAGCAACTTGCTTCAGCATTATTTGAAATAAAGGTATATTAAAAAAAAATAAGGATATAAGGTAAAATATTTTTCTTAGAAATGAGGCCCTTAAATAAAATAAAAATAACTTTGACCTAAATTTCAGGAAGAAAAACTATATGATCATCATGTTTTCGTTATAATTTGATAAAACTAATTAAGCAGACCTGCTTTGATTAAAATATATTTATACACATAAATATATCATATAAATAACATATGGAATGAAACTGTCTTGCTTCTAACAATTTTACTTAAAAATTAAACTCTGCACAACAATAGGTATAGTTTTCCTCACTAATCAAGCAACACAGGTGGGTTCAGGTTTGTTTGAAAATATTTGAGAAAGTTAGAAAAGCATCAAAATGAAGATGCACAAAAAGATCAGAATTAAATTACTTCCAGATTTGCTCTGATAGGTGACAAGTTGGGGGAGCTTTAAACATTTAATCATTTACAAACAGGGACTGATCAAATGGTTCTGGATTTAGCTGAAAAACAACTCTCTGGTCTGGATGTTGTAACTGAGGGAAGACTAAATGTTAACTATTCAAAAGTAACGACATGGTAATGAATGTACCGTAATTACTTTGGAAGTGTTAAACCTTTGGTCATTACCAGAAGCCTGCAGATAGCAGAGTTACACTGATGATGCTGGATATGGAAAATGCTCACAATCTACTGGAAATCCAACATTACAGTAATAAGTTTTATTTTGGAATATAAGCATGGAGAGATTTTTTTTTTGGGTGATGCTAGTAATGCAAACCACACTGCCCACTAATATAATATGCTAATGCTTTACCAGAGTAAATGTTCTGCAATCATTTAGTCTTTATTTTAGAATAAAGATAAATCATGCTTTACAGCTGCTGCTCTTACAAAGTGGTTTAATGTTGCTTCTGCTTCTACTATAAATAGGAATTGCATTGGTGGCTAAGGGCTAAAAAAAATAGATTGCGTAAGATTTCATCTATTTAAATTGTGGTTCTCAAAACTGTTGAAATTTAAAAAAGAAAAGGCATGTGGAAGCTCTGCTAAAGAAACACTTGACAAAATTCTAATCAGATTTCTATAATCAAGCATTAAAAGCGGGTCCAGAAATGTGATTTTAGACTTTGTACTGTATGCATATGTTTGTTTTTCCTTTTACTCTAAATGACAAACAATAAAGCAAGGCTTCAATTTACTAATCAGAAAGGTTGTGGTAAGGCTAACCACACAGAGCAAAATAGTGTAAACATGTTTTTATTTTAAGGGCCAAAAGTGGTTCCTTTTCTTTTCTCCATCTTGCCTCGAATTTTCTACAGCTCCATCATTTCACAGTTGTATATCACTCCTCCTATTTGACCCAATCCTCCCTGTAGTCTCAGGGGACCGCCGCCAATGCTTACAGCACCTTATCTGACATTTTCTCCATTAATGTGATCAAGCCGACAGACCAAGCAGCACCAGAAGCTACAGGTTTACTCTGCTGCCGGCTGACAGAGAAACGAGTAACACAGAGGTTGATATGTATCTTGGAAAAAAAAAAAAATCACAATGAATTACTTCCAGCAGTGAGGTAAATACAGGAAGATACTGATATCCACCAAGTCTGTACCTGCAGCTAAGGTGCTATGCAAAGAACTGTCCAAAAGTCAAGATGTTGTCTAAATCTTTTATCTAGGGCTGCAACAAAAGATTACATAAAAATCAATTAACCCTTTGATGAACCTAAGATCTAATTAGACCATAGGATTTTATATTTTATATTTTATATTTCGTACCGAATTTGAATTAAGTAAAGCTAAAATATTACACTTCAGGAGATCTGTATGGAGCATATTTACAGAAAAATATATAAAGTGGTAACATGTCAAACACTAACACATATATTTAAATATATATATGGTGCAGTTTTGGCTAAACTACTAAATTGATTGTTCTTTCAGCAGATTGCATGTTTTAGATTCTGCTTACTCCACTTAACAAATCATCATTTACTGTTTATAATAATAATAATAAAAAAGAGAAAGATAAATCACTATTGAAAAGGATTTATTGCTTTACTCCTTAGCAAATATAATTAATTACCAAGAAATAAAAATACTTTATCTGATTATTTCTAATACTGTATATTATAATATCTTAATGAGGCTAAGATCTAAAGGTAATAAGTTTGAATTCACTTTTGTTTTATTCAAAAGGCATCAGAGAAAAACAGGCTAAAAGATAAACACCAACCTAAGTAATATTTGGTTAACTGTCTTTCTAGGTAGTTCTACCTCTGTTTTTTGCAATTACTAAGCAAGTTTTGCATAATTTAGTCCAAATATCTGATCCCATCGTGATTATTAATTTGAAGTAGATTGTCAAGGGTTAAAGTAGAATACCATAGACAAAGAATAAGTTCAGGTCTGACGTTTAAGAAAGCACCACCAGAGTAATAACGTTTTTACCAAAAGACACAAACTGATTAAAGGAATTAAACGAAAATAGGACAGAATTCAACTTTTATTTTTATTACATTGTCTCAAGTACAAAGCAAGAGAATTCACTCTCTGCATTTAACTCATCCCTTTGAGGAGCAGTAGGCTGCCATAGTGCAGCGCCGGGGGAGCAGTGTGGGGTTAAAGGGTCTTACTCAGGAACCCAGAGTTCAGGCTGTGGGGATCGAACCGGGTACTTTTAACCTTCTAAGAGCACAAGCGCACTGCTCTAACCACTAGGCCAACACTCAACGGAAACTAGTTTGAAAGCTCAGGAGAAAAATAAAAAAAAAAAACACTCTGTTTTGGGCCACTCTATACAGCTTCAAACTCAACTCTAATTTAGACATTTTGAATTGAAAAAGCTTCCTGCATGGAAAGCGAAATGTCTTCAAACTTGAAAACAAAGTCCAGTGGATAATTTTTTTACTTTTTTGGAACCTGACTGAAGGCCACAGTATCAACTGGAAACTGTAGAACAATGGTGATAATGCAGACAGTTGATCACCACAGAACATTAGGGGCCCGACCAAGACAGAAATCCCTGGTACAAAAATGGCAGCATCAAACACCACTAAAATCCACAGCTATAAACAAGAACAGGCTTCTTACATTCTACAGAAATGTTTTATAAATGTTGCAAAATTTGTGCAATTAGTAATGAGAAAAGGTAGCATGTTTGGGATGATAGAACTGATCAAACATGGTTCAGGTAGAATCATGATGAGGGATCTGCTTCTCTAAGCTGCTTCATTGACTATCTCAATTTTTTTTTTTTTCATTTTAAAAGCGCTCAAGGTTTGTATCACAAAGTTAGACAAAGTCAAGACTATCTGGACCATCTAAAGACGCTACAACACAGCTAAAGGTTTGTTTGTTTAATAAATATACAATTTAAAATTAAAAGACACCAAATTATTTCATA